>VWYP01002028.1:13848-25297 GCA_013400435.1 Pycnonotus jocosus | reverse complement strand
AAAAAAAAAAAAAAAATCTTGCATGAATTCATGCACATTAAAATTAGCTATCTGTCAAAAGCATAGATCAGAAGAGTGAAACTACATATATTTGCACCAATTATGCATGAAATGACACATAAACTGAACAGAATCATAGATACCAAGGAAGCTGATGTGTAATTTCACCAAATCATAAAGCTCTTGAATTCTGTCCCACTCTCTTCCTAATTTCAGAGGCAAAAAAATTAAGGTCATGTCCAAGTCAACTTTTGAATTTTCCAGACTTCATAATTCCCTGATTCAGAGTAGAGTCATTCCAGTGCATGTTTCAAAGTGAAGATGGTATTGATAACTCGAGAGTTTGTACCTCACATTAGTATTCTAATATTAAAGATACAACCATGGGGGAGCACCTGAAACATTAATTTCAATCTCATTGATTAATTTCTTCTAACATAAGAAATAATATATTGACTCTCCTAACCCATGGTGCAATGTCAGTTCTCAGGCAGGTGTGCAGCTCAAGTAATGCACATTAAATACGTGCTCCACAATCATAATACAGCATGAAACCTTATGCTTTTATAATTCTGGTCATTAATATAACAGAAATATAAATTAATTATTATTAGTGATTGTTTTATAGCACCATCAAGTTGGACCAAGCTGTATACCTGTGATACAACCTGAAAAAAACCCATCAAAACCACTATCTCTAGGCTGAATTATTCATATGCTTCATGCAGTCAGCATTTTACTCAAGTCCTCATTATCCTCATTATCCATGAATGTCCAAAAAGATGAGCACGTGGCACACGGTGTCTTTTAACCCCAAAAGAACCACCCCAGATAATTCACCAGGTAAATGAAGGAGGGAAAGTGGGGGTATTTCAGCCTTGTTATTAACACCTGACAAGAACTGGTACAGCACAGGAATGTCTGGCTAAATAGAAATAAGTCCAGACAAAAAATAAAATCCTGAAATGGGGTAGGAAAGGTGTTAATACCCCTCTGATATTTTTTCTTCCTGTTATTTTGACTGATAATTTTCATAGCTAACTAATTTTTATTATATTTTATTAAATTATCTCCTATATAATTACCCTGGATTTCTATATTCCTTGCAATAAAATATGTATTAATTCTGTAACCCAATAGGAAAAAAAATCAGCCATAGAATTATTATGGAGTTCCTGTAATTACACTTATATTTGGGAAAAAAAAAAAAAAGAAAAAAGAAACAACAAACTAATCAAGAATTAAAGAATTTAGCTATTCCCCTTAGGAAAAGTGTGATTTTTTGGAATAATTTAATCTCTTGCTGAAAAAAGCTAAAAAAGCCTGATATGATCTATATCAGCATAATTCTTCTACATTCTTCTAAAACCTCTACTAAGAGTGCTCAATGTCCTCAACATACTAAAGAATAAAGTTTATTTACTTGGGACAATACTAGTTTTATATATTCCAGTTTAAAATCTGCAACAAGTTCATTTATTATTCTGGAACTAAAAAAAATAATTGAGAGCAGATACATCATTCTTCAGTATTTTAAATGCTTAAGGGAATTTTGCATCTGGATGATGAACACAAAAGACTCTTAAGCAAGGGACTTTAACAAAGGTTTTAAATTAAAACAAAACAAAACAAAACAAAACATAGAAAGTAATTAGATCACAGAGAGTTATGCAGTGAAAAGAAATTTCTGAGCTACTAAATAGCAACATTTCCCAGTTAGAAATATTAAATTTATTAGGAGAAACATTTGGGTCCTCTTATTCTTCTTCTTTTGAACCAAAGCATTTTTACTACTGAAGAAAAGCAAAAGGGTTCCTGAATTGTTGCACGTATTTCTTTTAGTAGCAAAGAAATATTTCCTTAATTCGTTACTTAAAAACAAGTAAACATACATGGAGAGAAAAAAGTAAGAAAAAGTGATACCAAAACATGATTTATTTTGCTCTGCTTAATGAGTCCTTTATATAAATAGTTTTGAAAAAAAAAAGTCTGGTAAAAAATTAAAGGAGAAAAGAAAAAAAAACCAACAGTAATGTCCATCTGTCTCTGGATCCAATATTCAGCTTTTAATTTGTGTTTCTTTTAGTCTGGAAGCAAATTGCATTTAGGACTTGCATTAAGTTCAACACCACCAGGTTTTCCATCTGATCGTTTTTTCCTAAGTATAAAACCTTCTAATCTGAATCTCCTAGGATGCCAGAATTAACATCTCATTAAAGACCAATTTGCTTTTTCAGCTAAAGAATCAGCTTCCTTCTGGCAGTTTTTTAGCAAGTTGCTTCCATAATGTTGAGTCACATCCTTCCACATAAAGATCCAGGAGAAAACTATATTATATAAAATGGGAAAACAAACAGAGGCAGTGCTTCAAGAACATTTCTTAAGTCAAAATTTTATGGGAAACTATGTTGTCTGGTCTCTTAAAAACCACCAAAACTATTTACTTTGCATTAGCCAAGAAGCTAAAGGAACAGGAAAATAAAACTACTACCGCATTGCTAGCAAAACCAAATAGTAATTAAATAATGAGCATGATGATGCTTAGAGATTGCTGTCTCTAAGAATTAACAATGCCTAATGACTGGCATATTTCAAAAGTATAAAATGTCCTGCAATGATTAATTTCATTGGATCTGGACAGGATCACAATGACCTCTAGTATTTGTCAATGATAATGTCATACATAAGAAATTATCTAGTAACACAAACTGTCTTAAAGGCAGTAACAACTGATTAGGAACAATAAAATAGATATGCTTTCCATGTACTATAATAATTATTATTATTACTATTATTATTATTATTATTGTTAATAATAATAATAATAATAGTTCAAAATTGTGAGACACCCATTTTAAACACCAGGAGAGGGACACTGGAGGAACAAAGTCAACATGACATGGAACATGACAACAACAGCCCAGCAGCTGGGTCAGTGATTCTCATAGGCACCTGGACTATTCCAGAGGCACTCATGGATGTGAAAATGTGCAGAATATTGTGTACCAGTGTATTTATTTCATTAGATCTTGATGTGTCACGTGCTCTGCTGTTTTAATCTAATGCAGCTGCTGCCCACCAAGACCTCTTTCCTTCAGAGTGGTTCAATTATTTGAACACTTCTCTTTCCAGACAATGCTAAGAGCACCTATCCAAAGAGAAATTTCCCCTTTCTGCCAGCATGAGCTCTACAGATATTTTTTTTATGTGTTGCCTCTTTCACTGGCAGATCTGACAAAACATAACTGGTTTATTCTACCTACTACTTTTGAAGCTGGTTTTAAAAATATATAGGGCCATAGATGCAACACATTTCTGGGGAAACCTTTTTTTTATTTTTTTAATTTTTTTTTTATTTTTTTTTTCCCCACTATTCTTTTTCCTTTCTCTTCTTCTCCCAGTAAAACAGGGCAAAACCTCATGGAAATGGACCTGGCTCACCAGTGATGCTTTCCTTCCAGTACGCACACCCCAGGCAGATGCCAACTCTTGTTTCTGGAGCACCCTGCCTTCAGCAGACTCTGTGTAGTTGGAATTTCCAGTTAAATAACACCTGCATGGAAAGCCCACACCTCTCAGTTTGTGACAGATCTCAATGACCTGTATGCGTGCTCTTCTGGGTATTTTTGCGTGCAAGGCTCGGTGTCAGTGCTGGAACTTTTAATCAAAATATGATGCACTACTGAGTCCTTCATCCCTCCAACTGAAAACAGGGCCTGGGGATGTGTTTTTGCAAATAAGCCCAGGCTCACAAACCTTGTTTTCCTTTGCAAGGTCTCATCCTGAGCAGCAGGCCTGCCAACAAGAGGCTGGATATTTTCCACTTGCCCTTTTAATTAGATGCATAAAATGCATAAAATCTCCTTCAGAGTGTACCACTGCTCACCCTCTAGTGTGTGAGCAGAACTGCTTACCTCTTGCCAGTTTGTATTTCCAAAAAACAAATTTGCAGACAGAAAAATTAGAAATTCTGCCATGAATTCCACATTCATTTCACAGGGCATTTCTCATTCAGGTGTTCAGGTTTTCACTACCTACAAACATTGTGCATAGACACATTGACCAGTGATACCATGTACACTTTTAAGGTCTGTTCACCTATTTTAAAATGCTTTATAAAAGATGTATTCTGATGAAACCTAACAGACTATTAATCACATTTTTTAACAATTTCCAGCAGCTTTCTGGGATGCATTAGGAAGAGCACTGCCAGCAGGTCAGTGTGGGTGTTCCTTTCCTCTGCTTAGCACTACAAAGTTCTGTGACTCCACAGGACAAGAGGCACAAGGACATTGTGGAGCAAAGGGACACAAAGATGGAGAAGGAATTAACTACAGGATCATTCACACAAAGACACACTAAAAAGGGCAAATCAGAGGTGAATTCATTACCCCACTTTGCTCAGCATGTTTTGCGTCACACCTGGAGCACTGTCCAGGTTTGGTCCCTGTTATGCCAAACAGAGGTGGACAGCCTGACAGGGTGCAGAGAAAGGCCACAAAGAGGATCCTAGGACTGGGAAGTCTGACTTGTGAGAAAAGGCTGAGACACCTGAGTTTGTTCAGCCTTGAGGAAAGAAGGCTGAGGAGACACCTCACCACATGTTCCACTGTTTAAAGGGTGGCCACAGAGGAGGTGGAGACTCCTTTTGTCTGTGGAGCCACACGGAAAAGACAAGGGGTGAGGCGTCCAAGGGACATAAGAGGAAAAATTTCCACCATAACAATCAACCACTGGAATAATCTTCCCAGGCAAGTGATGAATTCCCCACAATTAGACATTTTTAAGATTCAGTTGGACTCATCTTGCCTGGACCATGATTTTGCCAAGAAAGTTTGACCCAGATGACCCTTGAGGTCCCTCCTAACCTGGGATTTTATGATTCTGTGAACTCCCATTATCGCACCCTCCTCACCAATTGTGATTCAAAACCTAATTACCACAACAATTTTACTGGCAATCAACACCAAAGGCAATTGTTTTGGCAGAAGTATTGTAAATTATGACTGACAATATTTTCTGCCCTGCAATCAATGACATTTTATCAAGCTATTCTACTTGCATGCATTCAGACTACTCAATTTAGATCTCTGTGCATTATGCACTGTTCAGGCTACTCAGAAAACAAACATTGGAGCCTAATTTGTCAAATTATTTTTATTAATATGTATTGACTGCTTTTAGCAGAACTCCATAACCTGTGAGAACATCTTAGGCTTCAGAACAGAGCACTGAGAAATGCCTTCAACATGCTGAAGACCTGTAGGGAGGAATTTGTTTTCAATCCCTCTCCTCCTACTCTGTCTCACTCTTTTCACAGAAGAAACTACCCTTTAACCATGGAACCTGATCATTTTTGCTGAATTCAAATAACCACAGGCCCACCTCACCTCTGATGTTAATCTTCTTTTACCAACAGAACCATTGAAATGGTCTTTGAGAGTGAGAATATCAGCAAAAAGAGAATAATTTCCTTTGCATTTTTTTTCAAATAATCAGTTAGTATCAAGAGTAAAGCACGGCAGTTCACTAAAGAATTTACAGTCCTATAATAAAGTCTTCCTGCTGACAATAAGAAACATAGTGTATAAGTACTTTTACATAAATTTCGCTAATATAGGAATAAATATAGTCAATTTGTGTGACACTACACCCAAAGCAATGACAATACATGCCAAAATCTGGAGTTCACTCCCTATTTCCCAATATCCTGGGCAATCTGCACCTAGGACTGTGTTGCACTAGAGAGAGGAGTGCCAGCAGAGCAAGGGATGTGATTATTTCCCTAAAATCAATCAAGCCTGGAGAAGAAAATACAAGTAAAGACACCAGAGCCAGAGACTTCTCAGTGGTACCTAGTGACAGTACAATGAAAATGAAAATGAAACTAATTTCACAAACTTACACTTAAATATGTTTGGGGTTTGGGGTTTTGTCCATTTGTTTCCTTGCTCTTTTTTTCACCTGTGAAGGTGGTCAAGCACTTGCACAGATTGCCATGAGAATCTGTAAGGTCTCCATCCCTGGAATAGTCAAAATTCAACTGGAAATGTCCCTGAGAAACTGCATCCCTGGATGATCCATTGAGAGGTGGGGTTACACTACAGACCTCCACAAGTGCCTCACATCTTCAACCATTCTGATTTTGTGAGTGTCAGTGCTTTAATTTGCATCATTCCAGGCTACCTCATTTACAGTTAAGGTGAATACTTCCCTATCAATTGCATACTAGATGCACATGACAGTAGGTAATTGGAATTCTTTTGTAAGAGTGGATTCATTTCACTATTTCTGCCTTGGAAAATCCATTAGTACATATGTTCAATGTGTGGTGCAAAAAACAGTCCTTTAAAAAAAGCAAATCACATATTGTAGGACTATAAAAGCGTCTTTGAAATCATTCAGTCATTTCTAAACATGGCATGGAAAAGCATCTGCAAGACTGACAGGAAGTGAGTGACAGGACTTTTATATGTATTAGTTTTTTCAGAACCCCTTGTCCTGTCGGGGCAGAGGTCAGGAAAGCAAAAGTGGAGACTTAGGTTGTACAAATAAAGCCACACAGCAAACAGATCAGAGCACTCTGGGCGTAATCCATCTCACTGAATTTTTATTTAACAGCATGAAAAGGGAAGAACCCCTTTGATTCCTGCATTTCTGGCCAAGAGACAGCAGCTGTCAAAGAAATAGTTTCCTTTGGTTACTGGGAAGACTGAACTGATATGGAAAACTGTAATGTGCTGAGCAAGGAACCCCACATCACTTCTTAATCAGAGTAGGCAGAGTAAAGATGTCATGGGACACTGGTGTCTCTTGTTCACCTTTCAACTTTTCTCCCTTCACTCAGCCTCCATGCTGCACTCAGACCCAGATTCCCTTGATTATTAACCATAAGATCATTAGCTTGCCTTTCCACCCTTCCAAAATGCACACAGGCATTTTTTACCATGTTTTTCGATAATGAGATCCTCTCAGTGAGTATTGAGAGCTGACATAAAAGGCAGAGACATTTTCCAAAAGGATGCTGGCAGCCCATTTGACATCTGTTATTTTTTTTTCACTTAAATAAACTAAACATGTTCACCAGTTTATCCTCTCAGACAGCTATTGAATTTCAGATTTGGAAGATCAATACCAAGTAGTTTTAAGATGCTCAGATTTCAAACCTGAACATGGTCAACTCATGGAACACACTCTCATTGCCTTATGGCATAAGAAAGTTAACTATTCTTTTTCTTGTCATTAATGTTGTGTTTCTCCCTCTGTTTTCCCCTACGCACACACTAAACAAAACAGGAGTAATTTTTATTTCAAAGGAAACTTCCCCCGGTATCATTTTATAGATCCCCTTTTGTACTGTCCATGGATAATTAGACACCCAAATTGACAGGCAGAACATTAAGAGTTTTCCTGAGCAGAATTCATTAAAGACTCCTATTAATTGTCTGTAACAGTTGCTGTTTATTGTATTTTGATAATTTACATGATTCCTGAGTACTTGTGAGTTATTTAAAAGATGTAAAATCTTTCAACTTCTCTGTAATGCATTTCAATGCCAATATTAATTAATAGAAAATTATTTTGTTTCAATTCAGGTTAAAATTAATGTTTCCATATATGTAGGCAGGAGTCTGCTGAAGAGTTAACTTGGACCATAGTGTTCTTATTATCTTTGGAAAACATCCTGCTATTTGGAATGTTTGCTATAATCACCTTTTATCTCTTTAGCTAAATCCTTTTCCACCTCACCAGAGAACGTGGTGTTCTGAAAACAACCAAAACATACATTTTCCTGTCTGTCTCTATCTTAGCCTCTGCCAGTTTATCAGATATTTAAAATTTGTTAGAGCACTGAAAAACCTGACTGCACAATTAAGGTGATATTACAGATTTATCACCTCATCTCAAGTCTTTTAGCATAACTAAGTTTGGTATATAAGTACACATAGGAAACAAAATGGGATTGCCATTAACACAAGAGTAGAGTCAGAATGAGAGTACAATTTAAAATATACAAATTACTGTCAGAAGCATTTTTTATAAATTTTGGTTTGGACACTCTCAAAGTTACAGGGCCAGAAAAAATGAAGTATGGCAGAAAAACAATATTCTTCTGTGAGTAAATTTTATAAAACACATTATTAATTAAACTTCTTACCTTGAAATTGGTATTATTATCAATATCCAATTATTTAAAATCTTATTTCTATTAAGGTAATAAAGAAGTTGCATTCTTGAGTATCCATGCAGTTCCCAAACTGTCTTGAGTATTTGTTGATCTATTTAGAGCAGACTTCTACCTAAATGTTTGATCTTCCTTGGTACTGTGATAAAGAATGCCTTTGCTCATTAAATCCCGAATCCTGGGTATGGGTCAAGGAAAGGAAAAAGGGAGGTATGCATACTTGCTGAAGTTTTGTGCTTGCGTAAATAATATCTCAGGGACTGCAAAAAGAATTTCAGGGACTGCAAAAAGAATTTCAGGGACTGCAAAAAGAACATCGAGCGGAGACGGCCAAGCGATAACGGTCAAAGGCAGATTAAGAGACCTCTAGCCTAGCAAGAGGGGACGAGCCTGCGCAGAATGCATCAAAGATGCCATGACAACCTGAGACAAGACCCAGAAACAGAACTGTATAAAAGAGACGGCCCGAGACCCGGAGCGCACGGCAGTTGGTGGGACGGAGATCCCCCTGCCGTCCAGCGCTGAAATGCCTTTTTGCTTTGCTTGCTGTAATTAATAAATTGATTAATTGGGAACCAAAATTGGCTCATTGGTCGTAAAATCCGTAACAGTACTTGTATGCATCTATTTTATTTTCTTCTGCATAGTTCATGGCTTGCTGTCTGAATTGGATTGCCTTTTATTTACCCACATTAATGCATGATTAAGTAAAATCCCTGTTGTCTTTTACTGTGAAAATCATCCTGTTTAAGGTATGTCCCTTGAAAAATTTATGACTTCCCAGCTGGTGCCCAGAGTTCAGCAGTGCATCCTGTCATTGCACAAAGTCTGATGGTGGAGTCTCTAATGAGGGGGATGCACACAGCACCCAGCTGCTTTTAAAATTTTCTGTGCAGCCCTTTTGAGGGAGACAGAGTGACACAGGCTCATCTCTGTGTTGTTTTGTTTTTTTTTTCTTCCTCACCCTCCTCTTTTCTTCCTACACAGTACATCCTGACATCCTAAATATCAATTTTTAACTTAGTGCTTTCAACTACACAGAAAATTGTCAAGAAGCCTTTTTTGAGATATGAGGGATTAAGAGATTACGTTTGGGGCAAAAACTCATTAAAAAGCCAAAGAGAAGCAACCTTTGCTAGCATTCCTTCTTAAATCTTACATCTAATAAACAATCTTAGTAAAAGTGATCACTCAGCATCCTGCACTCCTGGGCTCCTCTACACATATCTTACAACATTATTTTACTTTAAACAATTCAGTATTTGAATTAATGGAACAGATTGACTAACAGCTTACACTAATCATCATCATTTTCATAGGACAAAAAAAAAAATCAAATAATTTTCTTGAATTTTTTTTTTCCAGTGGTTTATATGACTGTGTTCAGGGTTACATAATGCAGAATAATCTTTTACTAAACAATAAAATATTATTTTCAAATCAATTTTTAAAGTTTTTAACAAAGCTAGACTGAATCCATATGTGTAACAAGACAAACAAAAACTAAATTAACATTCTGGATTTTAGTTACTATAGGAATAATAGTAAGTTCTTAACCAGTGTTGTCCAGCAGATATTCCCCATGGATTGCAAACTAGAAATGTAACATCCTGCTTCTGTAAATGCTGTGATTGCCACTTATTGTCAAGTTATTTACTTATGCTTTAGTCTGTTTACCAAACTGAGTTTTGTAGAAGTACTTGAAGATTTTAGTTAAGTATATGTGTATTTTTTAAAGCCATATTAATCCTCATCTGCTAATTACAGTGATAATTATCACAATATGATTTTTTTTCTCCAGATTCAGTCATGATTGGCATCCTCCCAGTTATGTGCAATGCAAATTCCCGCACAATAAGTCCAAAATTTTCCTGAAGTGAAGCCATGTCTAGGCCGTTTTAGGGTAGCATGACCTATGTCCGTAGGATAAATTCAAACAGTGATAAAAATTATAGGGAAAGAGGTGGAAAATAAGATTTGAGGCAGTGTCTCCTGGATTCTTGTGTGGCTGCACCAAAACAACAAGCACTTCCTTGTACAACTCAAATTTTATGTGGTAACCAGCTTCAACGACATTTTGGAGTCAGAAAAAAATGCAGTTGCTGTATGAAGTTGATCATCCTCCCCCAGGAACTATCCAGTTTCTTTGTAGAAAGTTTAAAAGGAATCAAACTAAATCCAAATTCCCTTAAAATTCCATTGCGGACACTTGGAATTCACTCTCAAAACAGCAGTAGCATCATTTTCAGGAAAGGAAATGAAAAGAAAAACAGAACAGATCTTTGTTTCTGGACTAAGTTCTGCTCCCTTTACCCCATGGCAGAAATGTACTTAATCCACTCCCTGTGTAGTTTTTCAAAATGCATCTATTTATTTAATTAATTATTAAAAAATAAGAACCACACAGATTTAAGACAGTTGCGGTGTACAGTTCCAGCATTTTTCTCTGTAAGCCTATTTCTGTGCCTTCTTTGGGATAATACAAGAGTTCAGTTAACTTTCAGTGAGTGGCATACCTCTATCTTTTCCTTAAGATTCTGATTTTCTCCCTAACTTTTCTTAATATGGAGGCCTGACTTGTTGAATGTCTTGGATCTACCACTCAAATTTAGGTCTACTTTGAGTCAAGTGCACACTACGAAATTTCAGTACATTTGACTTGTGTTCTATGCACTCATCTAATGATTAATTAGAGCCTCCAAGTGGGTAATTATACTGAAATTCAAACAAATTGTCTATGTGACTATAACTATGTGTTATTCTGGTTTTCTCTTATGTTGTTCCTGTCTCTTCAATTGCATAGGAAATTAGTCTTTACTCTGGACATTGGCATAAAACTATCAGAAATTAAGATTCAAAAGTTGAAGAGGGATACATAGAATTATCATAGAATGATCTAGAATGATCTAGAATTATCTAGAATTGAACTTTGAAAAATGCTGGTAACTTTTAAGTCACTGCTATGGATTTTTTGTGAAGTGGAGCACTGGACATTTCTGTGTCATTACATTCCGCATACACCATTTTAACTGTTAGTTATTATAGAGATGCCTATGGCACAGATATAAGGTTAAAAAACCCCAATAATGCTCAAAGTAACAACCCCATTCATACCTTAGGATTTCAGCTTTTGTATTTTTCATATATTTGTAATCCTGCAGTTCTTTGGTGTATTACTCTAAACTCCATACAGAGTGTTAGATACTGTTCTCTCATTTTGGTCAGGCAGAACAATTCCCCTCTAGGCCTGGGAATCAAGGACAC
>VWYP01002028.1:0-13721 GCA_013400435.1 Pycnonotus jocosus | reverse complement strand
TATATATATATATATAATGTAATAGCTGAAGCTATTTCAACAACTCAATGTAATTTTCACTTACCAACCTCCACAAGGCTGGAGCAGTTGGGGTCTGTGAAGCCCTCAGGACACTCGCAGGAGTAGAAGTTGTCATTGAGCCCCGACAGGCAGATGCCACCGTTCCGGCAGGGGTTGGAGTCGCACACATCCGCTGTGGGGCACAGGGAAAGGAAAACAAAGTTTTTTGTAGAAATATTGTCAAAAGTCACCCACAAGCTCTAAACATATCAGATTTTTGGTGACTGAGTACAGAAAGAAATGACAAACTCTTGTGTCCTTTGAATGACTTTCGACTGATTCAGTTTTGTATTTATTTAACCACAAAACTCTACAGAATCATCTTTCCCTAATCTTCCACACCATAAAATGTGGTTGTCTTAAATTCAGTCCATCTGCAAAAGACAATACAAGTGGTAATTTCTTACTTTTTCTAACCTGAAGATACTCAGGGTATCTACAAATTGCATTCTGTCACCAATGGCATAACTGCAAGCAATTCCAAAGAACACTCTCTAGGTGTGGTCACCGAGAGGGTGTTCTTTAGGATTTGGTCAATTTTAATTTTAATATTTTTTCTCAGATAGTTTATCTTATATTTACATACGCTTTTATGTATCTCAATCTTCATCTTTAAAAGCAAGTTTGTGCTCTCTACTACTCAGCATAGCTGAGTATAATAAAAATAACAGTATTTTGTGCAGTAAATGCATCTGAAAGAATGATCTACAGATAGGTAATTATTAAAAAACAAGTACATTATTTTCTGTGGTTTTTTTTAATTGGAAATTGACAGGGTTTTTTCCATGTAATTGAAAAGATTTAGGGAAATTAACTTGGTTTATGTCAACAGTTACTGACATTAGAGAATGTTTTGGATAATTTTGGTGATAAACTCAACTCAGGATTTTGACACCTTTCTTGCACATGAATTTCAGATTAATCCTTGGTGTGAGAATTTCCATCTAAACATGGGTTAAGAAATTTAACTGATGCACGAAAATGCCTTTATGAATTCTGTACATCAGTTGCACAGAAAAACTGGAGTAGTGGAATAGTTTTCTGGGTTATTCGTAGCTTTATTTAATTTTTTGTCAGCTTTAGGGTGCCTTCATGACACAGAGAACTGTTGTATACTTGATTAAGTTTTGTCTTAAAGACTGTCCAGCTGACGGAGAAGTAAAGCTATTTAAGAACAGTAAATGACAGTTTCCAAAAGAATTTAAATAAGCCAAGGCTTCTCATTTTCTGCTTCTGTTGCATTATTGGGGTAGCAAAGGATGCTTGTTTATTACTTTATGGGGATTAGGCAATTGCTTGTGAAAGAACAGCTACTATTAAATGATTGCTCTGACAATTGTATTCCCATGCCTCCAATTAAATTAATAAACTAAATAGCATCTGGAGCAGGAACATTTAATATGCAAATCTGCATGGATATTCTGATTAAAATGAGGGAGGATATTTTTCTTACATATTTCCTGATTTGGTGCCCTTCTGATTTCAATTATGGCATGGTGTAAAAGGCAAAAAAGAAAAAATACTGTTCGAATTTGTAAATTTTATACTGAATGATAAGCAGAATTCACATGCAGTTTTTCATTATATTCTCAGAAACTGAAATCTCTTGAAATTACTAAAGTGTGTACAGTCAACTGTGTGGTTTTAATCTGCTTGAAAATACATGCTGGCTTTTTCAGCCTGAAATAAAGTGACCCAACCTGCAGTTTGGGACTAATAAAGCAGATGTTCTCCTCTGTCAACAGCCATTTATTTCCATGTTCAGGAAATAACTGCACTAATTGCTCTTTTGACCCACCACCTTGGCCTGTCAGTCACTGGTGTGATTTTTGTAATGTCATTATAACACATCACAGAAATAAAATTAATAAAGAGAAATCTAAAGAAAATGTGTTTAAAAAAATAGGGAGAAAACACAGGGAACAAAAAGTTCCAACCAAAAAAAAAAAAAAATCCCAAAACCTCCAAACAAGTGAACAAAAAGAAACAAAAACCAACCAAATAAACAAAAAGCCAGGCGAAAAACAGCCTATCATGTCTCATTCATATAATACTAACGAGGGCTAAAGAGGAAAAGTCTATACTGTAAACAACAATGGTTAAATGATATCTTAATGTAAAATCAAATATGATGCAGTCAGAAAAATGAGAAGCTGCAAATTCTGCTTAAGAGGAAGTGCCAGGCTGTTCAAATGTTCAAACTGAAATGATCAAAATGTTATCTCTCTTATTTATGGTTTATTGTCTGTGAAATTGGGCTGAACACAATAAATGTCACCTTTGAATCAACAATATCTTCCTCTGTCTCTGGAGAGGACATTGATGATAAAATATTGAAATCTAACTTGTTATACATTCCACTAAGTTTGATGAACAGAATTTGATTTTGAAGGCTCTGTTATTAGTAAGAAAAGCTGATATGGGTGCATTTTATGTCAGTTTTTGCACACGAATTTCAGCAAGTTTTTGTGTCAGTTTATGCAACTGATAAAGGGATTTGTTACCATTAAATGTGACACAAATTTTAACACAACCATGGTTTTATAATTTTACCTGAGATATTTTGTGAATGGAAAAGTAAAATAAACCCCCCAAAAGAAATATATCATTCACAATAAATCTTGCAGAAGTTTGCTCTGTGCTGATGGCTTTCCATGGTGATTGGCAATATGCTCTTTGTGTAACAGACTGTGTAATGTGACAAACTTCTGCAAATTAAACAAACACTCCAGGAGAAATTCAATTATTTTAAAAAAATCAAATACAAATTATTTTTTTGTATTTTAATAAGACATTCCAAAATTATTCCAGTAAGATTCAACGTCAAATAAAAAAATTAATTCATGTTTGTTTTTTCTATGTCTGACTAACCTTTCACTTTTCTTTAGATGACCACTCAAGTGTAAAAGTATATCTAAAGTGTAAAAATATATCTGAAGTGTAAAAGTGTATCTGAAGACAGTACCTAAACCTTTGATTCTTGATTTGGTTTCGGAGGGGGGTTGGTGGTGGTGGTGGTTTTTTTGTTTGTTTGTTTGTGTTTTTGGTGGTTTTGTTTGTTTGTTTGTTTGGGTTTGTATGTTTGTTTGTTTGATTTGGTTTGATTTGGTTTGGTTTTGGGTTTTTTTTTCTGCACATCTTTAATTTCTTCAGAACATTTTGAACTCAAATTAATTCTTGAGCAAATTGTCCATCCTCTCTTTGGAAAATCATGATTGGTTAAGAATAAAATAATGACTATGACAAAAACAATAAAATCAAAGAGATCTATGCACCCCCAAATTTAGAATTGTAATGAAGAACCCTCCCTAATTCTCCAAACTCAGGAAAAATTATATAGCAAAACTCAAATAAAATGGTGATGTATCTGCTGTGTAATAAAGAACTAGGTTTTTTTTTTAAGGAATATGATAGCTTTTGTCCATAATGAATAACTCAATCAATGAACCTCGATCTTTTTCATTAAAAGCACCCAGAGAAAAACTGTTCTGCAAATCCATCATGCTCCTTTACATGTGTTCGCGCAACTACTTTTAAGCCACATGCTTTTCAATAAAATACTGAATGTACAACTATTACTCCTTTCCACAAGGATGTAGTGGTGGAGAGCTGGGTAGAAGTTGCACATCCACTCTTTGCTGAACTTTAAACATTTATATAACATGTTTTTTTATCCCATAAAACCCCATAAAAATGAAACATTGCGTGATTCCTGACTGAGGAGTTCAATTCTTTGCTTGACAGCAAAGGACAGCCTGAAAGAAGGAGCCCAACCCTTGTGTGTATAAATAATGCAGCTCTCTATGATGTTAACAGTTAGCCCATCAATCCTTGTCAAGAACAGAAATTCACAGTTTATGAAAACAACTTTTGTGATGTGAAAGCTGAAGGAGATGTGCAGAGGGAGAAGTTTCATCCCACAACCACCTGCACCTTCATGAAGCACTCATCCTAAAAGCAGATAGACCAGCCAGCTGCCCTTATTATCCACTTACTATTTTGAAATGGAAAAATGAAAACTATGAAAAGGAATTATTTACTCCAACTTACAGCTATTCCCTATTTAATGTTACAGTTTTTGGGACAGAAATACCTTCCAAGAGCTATGGTTCAGTATCCTGAATTAGGCCTGAGAGAAGCATTCCAGTCCCCATGCACAACATCATTACCTTGAAATGGAGACAATTTCCTTCAAATATAACACCTAGAATGATAACTATTAGAGTTTCTGGCAGAATTGCTGCTCTGAGAGACATCTGCTTGAGACAATGATATGATGACAAAGAAAGAAACCTGCCTTAAAAAAATCATGTGCATTCACATTTCAAAACTGTAATGATAGAAATAGTTGAACAAAGACCATTTGGGTGTTTGGGCCACGCTTCCTTCTATAATTTAAAAATAGAGCACACTCTGTGAAATAGCAAGTGTGCATGGAAAAATTCAGCCCTCTTTATTCTTTCATGTTATGGGTATTAAACATAAATATGAATACACTATGTAAACATTATATAATGAGGCAGTGAAATTCACAGCAGCTGATACTGAGGCAAATGTGCTGATGCTGTAGCCACAAAGAGAATGACATATGAGTTTATGATGTTAGACACACAGATTTTTAGGGAGACACAATGCTTTTTTACTGGTGTTCTATACAGTATGTGTTTTAAAGTTCAAGCTTTTGGTTCTGCCACTGATGGGAAAGGATTTCTGTCTAAAACAGCAGCCATAATTGTTCTCAATTTCCTACATGGCTACAAGAAATATGGCTTATTTTAAAGCTCTTTCAAAAGAAGTAAGAATAATGGCCGTTCCCTTTCATGAGAATAAAACTTGTTCTAAAGGAGAAATCTCCAGGCAGCACCAAAAAATAAACAGTCCAGGAAACAGCCAGTCAACAGAAATCTGGTACACAAATAGCAAAAATAAACACAGTTCTGAAGCCAAGAAGAGCACCTAAACTTCAAAAGAAGACTGAGAAAGTACTTTCCATCTGTAGCATTTTCATGTTAAAATCAATTTTCAGATAAAGAGCTTTAATAATTCCCTGATTTACAGAATCAACTGCACAGTGTCCAAGTTCACACCTATTTTTCCACAGCTGAAACACTACTGAGAAGCAGAATCATAAATCATGTTGAAGACACACCTGTGCAGAGATGCAAGGTGTGAACATAGAAACAGATGAGCTCTGCAGTTCTTTTTAAGAAATTTGTAAGCTGTTTCTTCAGATTTAATGGTGAGGCAGCTAATTTGTTTCTCCTAAGGTGAAAGAGACAGTTGGAATAATTAAATTGTCTCACTTATTATTTGAAAAATAAGGTTTCTAGATACCAATAGCTCATCTACCTCCTTCTGCTTCTTTTCTAGTCTGATTTGCTTACGATGCAGGTAAGTTCAGCTGAATTTCTAGCTAGAACACTCCTGGCAGAGTGTCTAAATGGTTTTAGAAAATGCATAGAATGATACTATCAACTTTGAATGTCCACTTGCTAGACAAGAAAACTACAGGAAAATGTAAATCTCAGAGTAAAAAATTCATGATTTTATCAGAGGTCTCATGAAAATCAAGGTGGTTACTTCTGAAAGCCTCTGTGATCAAGAGATTCTATGCACTTAAGCTGTAGCTTGTAGTTGTGGTTGAGAACTGCAGTGAACTTGTGTAAAAGCAGGTGTAAAAATTTTTTCTAATTTTAACTTTTTCTGGTCTTGTAATCTGAGGAGATACACCAGCTGATTTCACAAAAGTTGAGATGGCACTACAAAAAGAAAATCAAGTTATTCTAAGCAGAGTATTACTGTTTGAATCCCACTCTGGGACTGGGCTGAAGCATTAATCTTGGGTGAAGATGAAGTGCTGACTTAAGATTTGGATTTAATCTAATGGTACAATACCATAAAAGTGTGTCCCTACTTCAAGAGTTAGAATAAAGCCCCGAGGTAATGTCTGCAGAGATTAATTTCTATCATAATAAATCCCCTCATGCCTTAAAAAAGTATAATCTCTCACCTTTCTAAAGGTCTACATATGAGCTACTTTATTAATTTGAATGTGAAAGAGCAGCAGGTCAGTGCACTTCAGCCTGCTGTGTTATAGACCTTTTAAGCATCTGATGTTTGACAATTTGAAACACAAGTAGAAACAGAAAACAGCTTAAAAAGTAACTCTTTTCTCTTCCATGGGTTACAAAGAGTTCATTTCTATGCCAACAGCCTCTGCAGGGGAAAAAAAAGAATATGAACTATTCCTGTCATTTCACATCTTCATTAGTAAAAAATGGATCAAAAACGATTAAAGGGGAACGTGGTTATATAACACGGTTCTGAATATTTTTACAACTTGTGGGAGATCTTTCATGCACAGGCTGCTGTGTGGATTTGAGGAAAGCTGCCATCAGTCGAGACAGTGTTTCATCAAAGGAAAAAAGAGAGATATTCCCCTGCCTTCTCAGCTGACAACACTGGTGACACCACCCCCAGCACCCAACCCCAGCCAGCAGTAGTGATGCTTCCTGCAGAACCAGGCAGAGGGAAGAAAAATACCTTTAATGAAAATACCCTGGTTCCCATCAACACAGCCTCCCACATCTCTCTACATGCTCAACAAAGCTGGCAAAAATCACCCAGGCAGTCCCTGCCTGCTTTCCTTTGGTTCTGGCTGTTGCTCACCTCAGCTGTGTTCATGCAGGTTTTTTGGCACTTGCTAAGACTCAGATGAATAAACCTGCATTTCTGCACGTGTTCGTGTCTATGGGGAGAAAGGGGTTTATGAAAAGAGAACGAATAAGACCTTAACACTTTCTCCACAAGGAAATTAGGCTGAACTGTCTCTCCATTTATTTGTTTTGTCCAACTAAAATTTTCAGAAGATATTACCAGTCATGACAGAAATACCTTATCATTTCCCATCACTTGTCCTCTACTTTTAAAACCGATTGGGAGATTTTTAGCATTGTGTTCACTTGAAAAGTCTCCGTTAATAAAATATTTGCATTTCTTGTCCATCCTATTAATCACAGAGGAACAATGAATCCACATATTTTAACTATTAGCACAGTCCTTTAAAATCAACATTTCTCAATGATTATGATCTTCTCTAGACAGGTGACATCTCCTTTCCTTCTTGTCCTTACAGACTTCAGGGCATCCAGCTTACGTATTTCTGTTGGTCTTGACTGCTTTCTTTCCACTTTCTCCCATCACTTCATCAGTGAAGCAAGACAATTTAAAACAAAACCCAAACACTTACCGTGGATTTATCACTTTTAAATGAAAAATCCTGATTTTTATACACATCTTAGATCTTGGTTTTGCCTTCCCATTTCCTTTTTCACTTCAGGTTGGCAATTTGAAGGGTGTGTCTCTATGTTTGTGCATACACACACATATATTTATCTCCACACTTTTATATTTATACATACTTTATATATATGGAAATGAAAGTGGTCTGTTCTTCCTTTGTTTTCCCTACATTAGATGTATTCATTCCCTGGTTGCTAGGCAATCTTTAATCTCAACACTGGTGAATTTATCTTTTCCCATCCTAAGCAAATCCAAATTTGAAAGTTGAGCAATTAAAAAGTCATCATTAACAGTTTTTAAAACTCTGATTATGCTTCATTATACCCTTCTATCTTCACCAAAATGAAATACTGTAGAATATAAATTCCAAATATATTCTCATTACACTTTGAAAAGTATTGATTGATTTCTAGTTAATTCTATTTTTGGATATCCACTCTTAAACACCTTATTTGGCAATATGTTCTCACAACAGGTGCCAATATTATTGAAGTGATGATGTTTTTTCATATTTGCACTATATGAAGACTGTGGATTTTGCTTTAGGTTTAATGATTTCCTTCCATGTGATCTCAAGGTGCCCCAGTGATCAGGCATTAGTTCAGAATGAGAACCTCCACTTGAATTCAGCTTTTCCGGGAATGAATCCAGCTCATCCCCACCAAAATCCCTCTGCAGGCAGGACTTAAAGAAGTGTAGGATATGTAGGCAACCAAGAGACTCCATTGCAAAACCCACCAGCACTCAGATGACCATTTTAACCAATATGTCAGCACTGAGAATGCTTTCCTGCATGGAGACCCTCCACAATGACATCGTCAATTACACTAAACCCTATGCATAAAGAGAATAAAGCAAAATATTCTGTAATTTTTCGTTATTACAGTTAACCAGTCTTACTGCATTTGCTTCACACATTTTTTGGTCACCTGGATTTTCAGTTTTTTCACCACGGAAGTGGTCGTCCTCCCACTGTGAAAAAAGATACATCACCTAAAGAGATACAACAGAAGTGCCAGTTTTCATAATTTTCTTTCTGACTTTACAAGAAGGTGATGCTACTGATCACATTCAGTATATGAATTAGGCACTGCAGATATGTGCCTCTCATGTGAGGGATATGAGATAGTAAGGGCATTATAGCTATCAGCTGCAATAAAGAACTGATTCTGTTTGTTTTGGACAATGCAGCTGGCAGTGCCATGTAAGCTCTATGGATGAGTCATGAAAATCCTTTAGGTCATTTTTGCTAAGAGCCTCTGGAAAGGACAGATGCAATTTTTACCTCATTTGTCCCAACAAACAGAATGAAATTCAAAGTTTTTATGCTTAAAAAGACCCATGTATAGATTTCACTAAATACTTGTAAATGAGGTTTCTTCCTAGACTTTTCTCAAATATGACATAAAACTGGAATAAATAATGAATCTACCAGATTCATCGTAACTAAAACCAAGCAAGGACATCAGGATGTGTCCACCACAGTGGCTCCTCTGGTGCCACATCCCTGCTCCAGCAGCAGAGCCATACCAGTCCACATGGGATTGTGTCTGGGTAATTCCAGACACAGGGAGGAGACCCCACATCTTCTCTGGTCCCTATTCAGGGTTGGGCAGTGCCCAGGACAGAAGTTGTGCCTCCTGTGCAGGGGAATTGCTGGGCTCAGTCCCTGCCCGTGGCTCTGGTGCCATTGCTGGGCCCTGGAGCAGAGTCTGGGGCTGCTCTGCCCCTCCCTGCACACAGGGACACTCAGGGACACCCAGGACTGAGCCCCCTCTCAGCTGGGAATCCTCTCCAGGCTGAACAGCCCCAGCTCCCTCAGCCTTTCTGGACAGGGGGAGGCTCCAGGCCCTGAACCACCTTTGTCCCCATCCCCTGGACCTGCTCCAGGAGCTCCATGTCCCTCCTGTCCCAAGCTGCACACAGCACGCCAAGAACTGAATGTGAACCTCTGAGGGCACACAATCCATGCAGCAGCATGAGACATGAAGACACCTAAACACAGATTTAGCCAAGGCATAAATCGTGCTATCATAAATTCATTTGTTGCTCCCACATTGTAGGAGAGCTGCCTCGCACTGTTACAGACACTTTGCTACACGATGGTTTTTGAGAATATTAAGTAAGGAAGCAGTCTATATGTGCCAAAACCTCATCTCAGTATGGCCACACTGCACAAACAAACTGTATTCTTGGCAGTGGTTTTTAATTTATTTTTATTATCTGCTGTACATTGTAAACCAAGCCTAAAATAAGTGGTTAGCAGCTTGGAAATCCTCACTGCTTCTATGGAGCAATGAAAGTGAAGAGCTGGGAACAGCCATTGAAAAGGGATGAAAAAGGAAGAAGTCAGAAAAGAGAGTAAATTATAGATGTTCACAACTGGAGTGGCCAAGAATGTGATGCTCTTACTGTACTCTATTGTAACAGGGAGCTTAAATGCTATTTTATTAATAGTACATATAAATCCTTGACTACTGATTCAGACAACTACCCTCTTTCAGCTTCTGAACATAGACAAATGTTCCTAAAGCAATCAATTTGTTGTCTGGCATCACAAAATGACCAAAACATCTATGTGGAAGAATGAAGCACATGATAACTTCTACTCACAAGACCAAGTCATTAACCTGCCCTTCAACATCCCAGATACATCCCAGATACATCCCAGATACATCCCAGAGGCCAGAATGGACCTGGAAACAAACCTGGTCTCCCACTCTGACTTAATAGTGGGGAAGAAGCACAAGGAGGGTTATCTAACTGGTTTCTATTCTTTTCTTTGTTTGTTTTGTGGAGTTTTTTCCTGCACCTTTGCTTTATTAACTACATCCAGGTAATGTGGTAAAGAAATGCAATGTAAACTCTGTTAATTAGAACAGGATGTCCACATCATTTCATATTTGAAATGCAATTGCTGTTCTTTGACACTTAACACAGTCCTGTATCTGCCTGCAGAGTATATATTTTTAAAACACAGGACTAAGCACAGAGTAAATCCCAAAGGGGGGGAAAAATATGAAGCAGGTGAGAATAATGAATATTATGTATATTATGAATACAGATTCACAAATAAATTTAAGCTATTAAAATAAAAAATATATATTCCTTCTTTCATCCAGTGTACAGGAACAAAGGGAGAAAGGTGATTGCAGTTTAATAGGTACAAATAAAGTTATAAGTGTACATCAATGTCTACGGATTCTTTTCCACTTTCCACATCTGTGAACATGGGATGCCACAACAGAGGACTGTGGAGCATTTTCAGATTAAGAACAAAGTCTTTACATGGATTTGTATGGGATTGGCACCAGAGCAGCGGAATATGTGTGTTATGTATATATACTTCTCTGATTACCACAGTCTTCTACTTCTTCCTGTCCTTCTATTTCAGCTTATTTTCAAATGTGTTGACAGAATTAACTCAATTCCGTTTTCTTTCTCCCCTCACACAAAACACAAACTGCACACCAGTTCAGCCCCCACCCTACACTTAGAAGTGTAATTTTTTATGTTTTGCCATTGCTGCACAGCAATTTATGCCAGCAACAAACAATACAGTAGTTACAGCACAACCAGGTGATTAGAGAAGCCTCATTATTCACCAACAGAACATATAAAAGAGTTGTTGTGGGTACACAAGTGTGTTGCTGCAGCCTGATCTTGACAAACAAAGAGACCACAATTAAAATGACTGATAAATAGATTATAAAATTCCAGTCTGAAATTCAATATATTTCTTCTCAAATTAAGGTATTAAAAACAACCCAGAAGCTTATTAGGGAATTCCTTTTTCCCTCTATTTGTGAGCCTCATTAAAGGAATCACCTGTTATGTTGCATGCGTTGTAGTTATATGTTTGTCACTGGAACTTTTTATTTATTGAAGTACAGCAGTACAGTGTTAATATAGATATATATTTATATTTTATATATATATATAAAATCTCTCTCTCTCTATATATATATGTATATAAAATATCTATATTTATATTTTTTAAAATAGGTGCTCATCCCTCCCTTTCCCAAAGTCAAATTATTGTCTATGAACTCCTCTGTATCGCTGGGACCTACAAACATTTTAACTGCTGCCATTTCTTTGCTTTGATATTTTGACCTCAAACTAACTCTCTGAAAATTCATTTTCCAGTGAGCTGTTCCAGACTATGAGGCAGTTACACCCATGGTTAGTCACCACTGTGAGGCTAGGACATCACCATTGCCCTAAATTGAGCTTTTTGCCCCAAAATACATGCTGTTTGATACCAGCCCTGCAAGCCAGGACACAGCCAGTGCTGCCCCAGATTGAGCTGCCTCAAAGATGAGGAGTGCACAACACTGAACATTCTGGATGATAAAAGCACTGTTTGCATAACACTTGGCACCCCTGCAGGTTTAAGGACCAATAAATCTCCTAGCAAAGTTGGAAGCAAAAAAAACTCTTCCAGGGAGCTGGATCAGAGCGCTGGTGCTGGGCCATGAGCTGTTACACAACAACTTCTAACGAGATCAGCAGAATCCATTTAAATCCAAAAGGTACCTGCCCCACGCTGGTGCCAGCCTGAATTAAACCCATTAACTCCATGGTGTTGCTCCAGCTCAATATTGTCAACAGCAGCAGTATTTGAATTGTTTTCTCCATTAATTGAAACATAGATTTTTAAGACAATTTCCTAGGCTTCAGTTTCCTCATGGTACTCCTTCTATCCTTTCCTCCAATTTCCTGTCTCATTTTTCAATCCAGCAACATTTAAACCACATTTTCTATTTCTCATATGTTTCTGATTAGTTCTTTATTTTTTAGCCAGACTTTTAACTTTTTTTTTTTTTTTTTTAATTTCAGCCTCTTTTGGTAGTGTTTGTCTTTCAGTTTGTGCACACCCTTTTATGATTTTCCCCTTGATACTGGTCTGCTACAGCTTTCTTAACATGCAGTTTAAAGTTATTATTTTTAAGAAGCATCTAGAAACTCTCAACTACTTTAGTGTGTTCTAGTAGCATATCAATTATGTCTGAGTGGTGTTTCAGAATGCCAGGATACTAACCCAGAAATTGCTGCAAATGGCTACTTCTAGTCTTGCTCCAAACCAAACGTGCAAGAGGTATGCAAGAAAATTTGGAGAAATCAATTAAAAAAACCATTTATCCCCTGCTTGTGTTGTACAAAAACAAAAACAAAACCAAAACCAACCAACCAAACAAAAAAATATCACCTAAAAGGAAGCAGACATTTATTACACTGGACAAAGGCATTTGCTAGATTCTCCTCCTATGTTATTCAGAAATAAAGTGATTTAGGTCATGAAAGCTGCATTTGAAGTACCAGGATATTTTATAAAGTTCAAGAAAAGTCAGCTCAAACAACAATTTCAGCATTTTGCAACCTGTTTCTTCTTCATTCACCTACCTTGGTAAGTGTCTGAAAGGAAGACAATGTGATATGAATATTTTCTTTTCAACAGCTGCCAAGGAAGGCTGACAACACTGTCTGAAAAGCTCAGCTATTGAAAGCAATCTACAAGGCATCACAATAGAAACCATCTTGAGTCATTATAGATCAAAGCCAGGCACTATTGCCCTCCACTACAGCTCTATTTAAACATGCTATAGATGAATAAATAAAAGTTAAGCACGAAGTAAATTTGGTAAGTTTCATTGTCAGGAGTGAAATGAAGACAACAGGTCTTCCCAGATGAAACATATTAGCATGAAAATAGATTAAAAACCAGGAT
Source organism: Pycnonotus jocosus (assembly GCA_013400435.1). Classification (NCBI taxonomy): domain Eukaryota; kingdom Metazoa; phylum Chordata; class Aves; order Passeriformes; family Pycnonotidae; genus Pycnonotus; species Pycnonotus jocosus. The sequence goes on along the minus strand of VWYP01002028.1, from coordinate 628 downwards.
CAAAGTACTTAAAAGTAAACAAAACCATGAAAAGCATTGCATTTATCTAGAGACTTCTGTATTTATCTTCAAAATCGCTGGCTGGAGATTGCAGTTGTAAGCACTTCTGGAAATGCTTATCTATTCAGCAGCATGAGATGTAAGTTCCATTAACTTTTATTTCCTGGGGTCTTGCATTACTTCTATTTTTAGCAGCAAAATTATCAGTACCTCTCCACAACCATCCACTTTCTCATCAATCCATCTGATACCTGGTCCTAAAGAAATCAGAAACTTTCTAACAAAGCAGGTCCAAAGATTATTGATTTTGGTGTGGGGATTTTTGGTGTTTTTGTTTGTTTGTTTGTTTTTGTTAGTTTGTTGTGAGTGTTTTTGTTCAGTTTTTGGGTTTTGCTTTTTGTTGTTGTTGTTGTTATTTTGGGGTTTGGGGGAGTTTTGGGGTGGTTTTGGATTTTTTGGGAGACATTGTTTGTTTTGGTGTGGTTTTGTGTTTTGATTTGTTTTGTTACAAAGCCCTGCTGCTGCTGCAATTCCAATCAGAGTAAACAGAACCAAACAAACATAGACTATTAAAAATGGTGTGTGGAACCAGCAAACACACCTCTGCTTATGGCTATGCTAAAAACAA
>VWYP01002027.1:26479-41016 GCA_013400435.1 Pycnonotus jocosus | reverse complement strand
AAAAAAAAAAAAAAAGAACCTTTGCTGCAGAGGAAGCAAGAGCCTGGGCAGGTGAGGAGAGTCTTGTTTCAGTCAGGTAAAACTGAGCCTCCCAAGAGGAATTGTTCTCCCTTCAGTGGTCGAGCAGCCTCTTCAGAGCCTTCCCCCAGTGGAGGGGAGGCTGAGGACACAAAAGCTTTTGGCTAGCAGAGAAGAATAAAGAGTTTTCTCCTCCAGATAATTTCTGTCTTCACTCATTACTGCTTTAGAGAACTTAAACTAAACATATAAATGTCCAGTTTTCTTTATCTCGTAAGTTTTATAAGAACAAGGTACATTCTTATTAAAGATGGATTATATAGGTGGAACAACCTAAATGCACTATGCCCCTGGCATGGAAACTGGGCAAAGTTTTTCTGAAATCAAAAATGGGAAGTTTCTGTGGCCTCCAGCCAGGAATAGAAGAATAGATGTAAAGAAGTAAGCTAAGCCCATTATGTCTATTTGGTTCCAAGAACCACTCAGACATTCTTATTGTGCAGAGTAGCAGTATCCTCTTCCTTTTTCTTTTTCCCCCTTTTCCCTTTTTCTTTTCCTTTCCTTCCCCCTTTTCCCTTTCTCCCTTTTCCCTTCTTTTCCCTTCTTTTCCTCCTTTCCTCCTTTCCTCCTTCTCCTTCTCCTTCCCCTTCTCTTTCTCCTTCCCCTTCTCCTTCTCGTTTTCTCCCTTTCCCCACTTTCCTCTTTTCCTCTTTTTCCTCATTTTTTAAAAATTTTTCCTCTCCCTCTCTCAGGATCCCTTTGGGATACACTTGCTGGTAAGTGTGAATGTGTGATATGTCTTCATGAAACTTAGTTTACCTCTGTGTTCAGTGCAGTGCTTTGGGAAAAAAGAGAAAGGGTCAAACACTCTTTTATGTGCATTGAAACTCATAAAAATGTATCAGAATTGCATAAAAAGTAAAGAAAGCTGAAATTTTGTCCTCTTTAAACCAGTTTCATTACTTTTTCACCCACTGTTTTCAAAATTAATGCTGAAGAAAATGACTAGACACTACATGTAGGAGTTGTCCTGGCAGGCAATATAATGATCTAATCTATCTAATTATAAGACTGGAAAAAATGCAAACCCACCGTCTCTGGATAACTACTGTAACATATTTCATCTTTAAAAGAAGATTTGCATTTGCTTGATAATCTAAAATATCCTGAAGTTCCATAAAATTGCTATTGGGGGGGAATTTGATATAATAAGTAGAAAGATTCAGTGGCTTCTGCAAAAGGACAGGAGCAAATTAAAAACATATGGAATTCTTGATACTGTGTTTGCTCATCCTTTCTTGCCTTCTTTCACACCAGGTGTGGCTGGAATTTGGATATGTTGTAGGCTAGCACAAGTTATAGTAGCCCTAATGTTCTTCTAATTTATGGGTGTTGTCATGGGCTGCCAGGCCACAATTCCCCAGAGCACAATGAATTCTGCTTCCTCAGCTTGCTGTTATCACTGATAACACAACACCAGTGATAAAGCAATATTTGACAACACAATATCAGCAGTACCAGGAGGAAAAAAAAGCAGGAATTCCCTAAAACCACGTCAATTTGACCCAAGGTGTGACTCAGGTGTCACCTACCTTCCAGATTGAGAGTCACCACCGCCGTGTCATCCTCCAGCCCTTCGATCACCTCGCACTTGTACCTGCCGTAGTCCTCCAGCATGATGTTGGTGATGACGAGCGAAGCGTCGTTCTCACTGCTCTCCCGCAGGGACACCCTGCCTTGGTAGCTCCCGTAGCTCTTCCTGTGGTGCCCCATGGCCACGAACACGTCCACCTCCTTGAGGTAATCGTAGGTGAGTTTGGTCCACTTGACGCGGATTTTGTGTGTTCCTGAGCCGGCGGCGGACGTGTGCTCGTGGTAGAATTTGCATGGCAGTGTCACATTGCCGCCGCGGTGGGAGAAGATTTTGGCTTGCTCTGCCACCACAAGCAGACGGGGCCCATTTTCTGTGGGATTTAAGGAGAAAAATGTAAAGAACCACCCCCTACCAAGAATCCATTTTGCAGTCTTCATTTTAAGAAATAGATGTGGTCAATGCCGCAACAAGGAGCTACATCTGCAGGATCACTGCCCTCCAGTCATTTTGGACCTGTGCAGTAATAAGGTTCATAAACCAGCTCTAGATAATTATTTGCCCAGCTGAAAGCATCTCAGTGCCCCTCGCACAGGCAGAGACCATCCTTTGTTCATGGAGAGGGAGTTGTGTAAATAGATTTATGGAGTTGTATTATTAATGAATGAGTGCCATCACCCATAAAGGACTCCTAAACACATCCCATATTTTCCTTGTTCAAGAGTTGTCTACCAATGCTTCATTTTTTTAAATCTTCATAATTCAATTTTTCTGGAGGGATTGGATTTATTCAGGCAAGCAACACACAAAGCTCCTCATAGTCTGGGATGCAGAGAAATCCACTCACAAAGCAGAAAACACTTTATGTATCAAACAGCATTATTTATACTGACATGGAAAGTGACAGCAAAATTCTAAAATAGACATTTTAGGTATTTGTATTGGTATATGTATTTTATTCTAACTTTTAAGTAATAAGTTCCTCTTCTGACCAGAGTAAGGAAGTCTAGCTGATCTTCAAACATAAAATCTGATCCTCTGCTACCCACTGTCTTCATCATCCCAATGTGGTTTTTCCTCATCTTTTTTTCTGATTCCCCTGAAACTTGTCACTATTTAATCTTTTATATTCTGATCTCACTTTTCATGCAAATCTGTATGTGACTGTGTGTCTCCTCCTCTCCTCACCCCAGGTTTCCTGCTTTCTTTCCCTCTAGCAGGTCACCACAGCAGATGTCCTGTGAAATAATTTTGCTTAGGACAGTTGGCTGGGGCAGGTGCTTTCTTCCAGCCCTGAGTCTCTGGGGCTTTTACAGATTAGGCTGCCTTGGGAAAACCCTGGAAAATGCAGATTTCATGTGCTAGTCAGCAGATGTACCCAAAAGTGAGAATTTTCCCCCCTTTCAGTACCTATTGCCTCGCTCCTCATGCGAAGTTTGCAAAACTGATTGAGCAAGCTCAGCACTCCTGTTGCATTTGCTGTCCTTGAACACTGAGACAGTGACCAAAACCCCCAATAAATCACCAGCTCGCTGGGAAGGCACCACCAACCTCACTCTGCATTCACAGGCTGTGAAGAAAGACTTTGTAATCCCCTCTGCATGTTCAGCAAGCCATTGTGGCTGCCTAGAAATGTGATTCCTCACTCTGAGGCCACGGCCTGGCTCTCTCTAAATCCAGCAAAAGCTGTGGGTAAGCTCCCAAAAAACAGAGGCTACTGAGAGTTCAGCCCTGTGAAGGCTATCAGCAATTTTCTGCTGGGGATGAATCTGGGTTGGTTCAGGCAAAACTGATGAAAAAAATGTCATCATCCAGGGAAATGTGGTTGGCTGAAGGAGGGAAGGACAGGGATGGATGTGGGCTGAGAGGGATGTGGGATGAGCTCTCTATGGAGTGTCTATCCCACCCCTCCAGCCATCTGTCCACAGCACTGCAGGAATCTGTGGTGTGTCCACATCATGAGAGCTATGCAGGGAGACTTTTGAATCATAAATGTCTCCAGACAGTCCCAGGCTTCTGAGTCCTGGTGACAGATCTGTGGTTAAATGAAATATCTGCCTAAACTGCAGCCTCAGCTGGATTTCCCTCTCTGTCCACTGCTGCACTGAGCTGCACCCCAAGGAATGCAGCCTTTTGTGTTTATGCAAACACGTCTGAGGGTGGTAATTGCAAAGACAAGCTTGCTGAGTGCAAATGTGCATCTGCTTGAGGAAAAGAGGTATCCCAAAGGTACAGTTCTTTGTTGGGAGGTGTTGTGTCCAGAGCATTGCTGTTCCCTCCACAGGTCAGGGCTCCAGCTTCCTCAAGAATGAGCAAACTTGAGTGCTGCAAGGTGTTTTGCCAGGATGACAGACCTTTCTGCCTGGTGAAAAACCAAAGCTGCAGGGCAGGTCACCTACAGCCCACTTTAAACGATGTTCTTTTTCACTGCCCTCCTTTCCAGAGGCTCAGGGATGCTCCAATAATCCATCTTCCCCATTTCTGAGGACAGCATCCAAGGAGAGAGGTGATCTGAGGCAAGGCACCATGGAAAGCGTTGCCAGCAGTTTCCACAGGAGGAGGAGGAGTAGGAGGAGGAGGAGTAGGAAGAAAGTGTAGATAGCCAGTACAGCTTGTCTACAAATTTTCCTGTTCCCTATGGGGACAAAGATGTTCCACAGTACTCTGTCCACCTTGGGAGGAGAAATGTTATGCTTTTGGGGTGGTTATTACCAGGAATTCTGATTCAGAGCTCAGCTATGTTGGGTCTTTAATACTGAAACAGTCAAGTTAGTAAATGTTAGCAGAAAGGACTGGGGCAGGAGGGAGACTCTGACTCAGGCTGTTAATGCTCACTCTTTCTAACAACTGTGCCTGTGCCAGCAAGGCCTGGAGGCTTGCCCAGAGCATTGTCACCTCTGGCTCCAGCGTCAGCATCCTAATTTGGGGATGCTCCTCCCCAAATTCCTGGCTGCCTCCCACCTCCTCTGGCCCTCTGCAGCAGCCATTACCTGAGTCTCGGTAGTTGTAAAGAGCAGAGAGGATGGTAACCTGGGAAAGGAAAGGAATACATGGCTTTTCTCACCCTGGAATATCTCCTTTGCCCCTGGAGGTTCCAAGGGAGATGTGACACTTGAAATGAGCTGCCACCCATAAGTTATGTGAAAAGCCAGTTTGTCTTTTATAGAAAATGGGATGATGTGCCCTTCCCACTGGAAAGACAGTGAGGCAGAAAATTGCTATTGCTGCTTCTCCCAGATCTGGGAGAGGAGGAAGGACCTCTGTCTTTCAAGAAAAAGCAGATGTCAGACTGGGGAATGAGGCACAGTTTGGGCCAGAAGACATGAAGGAAGCATGGACTCAGGATTAAAAATGAGATGACAGGGATTTGGCAAGAGGCCTAGAGGTCTTTATTATCCAGTAGCCAGTGAGAGCTAGAGCCAAATCTACCTAAACTGCACATTTTTGGGAATGGGTTTGCTCTTCCTGGAGCTGACAAATTAATAAAACCCAAAACCCCCAAGAAACCAAACACAGAGTAAACCCTTCATTTAAAATATGTAACTGTCTCTGGTTTTACTGTTGTGAAACTCAGTTCAAATGAGCAATGCATTCTTCTTCCTGGGTTATCTTAGTGAAACAGGGACTGATCTGTTGTGAAACAGTGATGAGAGATGGAGGAAACACTGATTTGTAGGTTAGTAGCTCCCTGGCTGCTCTCCTCACGGGCATTCCTACAAGGCTAATCCTTCTAAACGAAATTATTTGTGTTTCTAAATGGCAGGAATATCTGAAAGGTAACTGCAAGAAGGAAAAAGATGGGACACCTGCAGGTAGTTGTGGAGCCCATGGTGTCACTTGAGGAGGGTAACACTTCTTCCCCAGAACTGCTTCCTTCAGAAATATCATCAGAGAACTTCTGAGGTGAACAACCAAACAACTGTAAACTCTGAAACTCCTGGATTAAAGAGGGTTTAACCCTCATTAAAGAGTTGTCCTTACAAACAGGACAGTTTGGATCTTTTCTGGGGACAAGACAGGTCACACATGTCACTCCTGAGCCTCTGATGGTGGGTGAGCAGTGCTGGGCAGCTTCCAGCTGCTCCTTCTGTTGGGGACAGAGGTGGCTACACCCTGGTGACTGGCTCTGGTCTCAGCTCCAAGGGCAGAATTGGAATGAGAAAGATTTCCTAGGTGTGGCTTTTTACCCTTCCAGGCACATTTTGCATGGGCAGTCAGGCAGCAGCCAATCCTTTAGCACAGAACCAGGCCCCACTGGTGACTAATTTGCAGTATTTTTTCCACTCCTGCTTCCCTACTGTTGATTCTGAGAGATTGTGGCCTTTTGTTAATTCTCTTGGTGCAGCTGATGGATGACAAAGGCAGCAGAGTGCAGGAACAGCCAAGCTAGCTGAAGCAGAGTTTGTCCAGGATGCAGAAGATGTCCACTTATGCAGGACAGGACATGACTCTGGGAGCTGCTTTCCCCAAGCTGTAGGGAAAGACTGCCTGATGAAAATGAAAACTCACTTAAAAAGTTGACTTTGGGGGCTGATTTTGTTGTATCTCAGCGGTGACAAATCTGGTATGAACTGCAAGGGAAAGGATATTTTGCTATGCATTTTAAATGATGAGGAACAGGTTGGGCACCTGTTCTGTCCTCCTCCTGCTCCTCCTCTGCCTCCCCAGCCTGAAAGCTCCACAATGAGCACCCCTGCTCTGGTGGTCTTTGCTTTGTCCATTTCTAACCTTGGTGTTGGTCAGTGTGGTGACCATTTCAAGGACAGTGAGGTGGACTTGCTCAATTGGAGCTCTCACTTCCATCTCACCTGCTGCTCTATTGGTTTAGCTCCAAATTTTACTGCTGGACATGTTTTAAAGTTTGTTTTTCTTTTTAGTTGTGGGCTGATTTTTGGGTTGGGTTGTGGGTTTTTTGGTTTTGTTAAGGTTTTTTTTGTTTGTTTTGGGGTTGTGTGTTTTTGTGTGTGTGTGTGTATTTTAATTATACTTTTGCTGTGGGGTTTTCTTCAGGTTTCCTTTTTTAAAATTTTTTCTCCCTTAACTGGGTTCTGCACATCAGAATGATGGCAAGCCAGATTTGGAGAGCCAAGAAAACAGTGTGGGGCAGAGAGGATGAGTCACCCCATAACCCTTGGCAAACAGCTTTATCTGCTTTACTCACCAGAAGTATCCACAATCTTATGCTGAGCTGGCCACAAAAAATTGTTATCCCAACATTTTAATGGAGTGCCTTACAAAGTGACAGTGGAGGAAAAGATATGCATTTTTCAGACAGAAAAAGCAAAATCATAAGGCAGGGATGACATCACAGAAGTGTTTTTTCAGATAAATTTGTGTATTCCCTAAATGTTCCATGCTGTTAGCAAGCCCATATCTTAGTAATGTCTTGTGCCATTCTGCTTTAAAGAAACACAGATTTGTTTCTGGCTTTCCTGTAGTTTTACAGGGTCTTGAGCTCATGCTAAAATATCCTCACTCTTCCCACAGCAGTGGCAAGTTTTGATCTCCTCAAATATTTTTCTATTATCTAAAATGTTTATTTAAAATTCATAAATAATTTCTGTGACAACAATGGTTCCCATTTGATGTAATATGTAGAGAGGTGCATTATTGATGCGCTAATATATGGGTGTATCACTCAAAGAATACTGAGGAAAAACGTGAGGGAGAATTACGCAAATTTTTGCACATGGTGCACATTTTTCCTATATGTATTTCAACTAATTACCTTTTTACTTCTGCTTTTGGGAAAAAAAAATCTTTTGCATATCATCTGTAAGACTGGTAAAAGATGTTCTTTTTTGGCTCAAGCACTAATGCAGTTTTGCTGTGTCATGAGAAAGAAAAGGCAAGGATCCAACTCCTGTGTTCCTGCCTCTGAACAGGATAGGGTAGAACACTCCCAACATATTCCTCTTAATATGATATAAAATTGATATAAATTATATAAATTGATATAAGTTGATATAAATGATATAAAATTTTGATACAAAATTGGTAAGAGAAATGCTAGATAAATCTTAGTTAGAAGCTTCAGTTTCCATATAATAGTACAGCTAAAAATACCTGTTTTATATATGGCAGAGAAGAAATCTGTCTTTGTAACAAAAACATTACAAGGCTGAGATAAAACATTTTTCAGCTGATTCCATCTCCTCAACTTGAGTAACACACTGGGGGAAATTGTTAAAGAGGACATATTAACTCAGGTTTTGGTTTCTAGGAGACCTAAGAGCACATAAAACCATCAGGGAAATAACAAACTTCATCTCTTCTAAATTATTGCCTTAAATAACTTCTAAGTGTGTTTTGCTTGGGTGTAGATAAATTTCATGGAGATCAGGTGTCACAGAGCAGAACAGAACAGAAATCAAGGCAATGTCTCTGCACTCCTTCCTCACAGAAGTAAATCTTCATGGGTGGCATAAGGACTGTTTGAGAAAACCAAAATACTACACAGAAACTGCAAGGAACCGTTCCAGTCCCTTAATCACCCTCAAATGCTATTTATAAATATGGAATTCCACTGATGTAACCAGCAAAGGCAAATTAATGATTTAAATCTGTGTTCCATGTGAATCTTTCTGTTTCTGTGATAATATTTTTTAATCACCCAAATATCCTGGCACCTATCACTTAAGGTCTGCTCCAGAACACGCAGTCCAGGATGCCTTCAATGAGGGCACACTCCAACAGCAGGTGGAATTTCTGCTCTCTGCTGACTTTTCTGTCCCCTGCTGTTGCAGCAGGCCATGATCTGAAGAGGAAAGCAGGTTGTGTGGAAACCAAAGAAACAGTTCAATTGCAACAAGAGCAAAATGCATCGTGGCATCATCAAAATTGTCCTGAATGGCAAAACAAAAAGGCAAGGGAAAAAAACCCCAGACATAAGGCAGAAAACACAAAGGCAAGAAAATGGAAATAAATGTCAGGGCTATGGGAAATGGAAAAAAGCAGAAAGGTGGGAAGAAGGAAAGAAGTCAAAGTGGAAAAGCATGAAGATAATCAAGATTATCTTGAGCAGATAAAAATTAGTGTAAGAGGTCATATGAGCAGGGCATTTAATCTCTTATCATGTTTTTGACTGGTTCAGAAACTGTTCAGATTCTTGCTCTCTGTTGGTGTTGATTTGATTTGAAGGGAGAGAAGTGGACTGTAAATAAAACTCATTATATTGGAGAAGAAGTTGTTAAAATATTTCCTTTTGTTATTGATTAACTGATTTAACTTATTTGTGTGTGCTTAGGGGTTTGGGTTTTTTGTTTGTTTGTTTCAATTGGGCAGCATTAAAAAGTTTTCTGTTCATTCCATGTTGAAATATTTTTTTGGTATGCATAAATAAATCTGAGCAGAGATCTTGATAGGCAAAGGAGTGCATGCTTGCACCTCAAACATAGTGAACTGCTGCATGATATGAATTTCTTACATTCAGAGGAAAGCTAAAGTGTTAAATTTCATTTTCCACAAACCAAGCTTTGTGATCCCATCGTTGCCTTTTTTTGTGTTTCTACAAACTTAAGAAACTGGAACCATGTTAAAGGCTCTGGGTCTCCTTAGGTAATTAACTCAGAAATTACTGTGGTGGCTTAGTGAACTCTGTTTATTTTTCAGAGCAGCTACACCCAGGGGAGTGCCCTCATCTCTGAGGGGTGCTCTGTCTTTTTTTGATAATTGGTCAGCGAGCAGCACCATGAGCAGATCAGAAACATGGACAAAGTGAGGACTGAAATGAGTCATCCTCTCTCATGGGTCAGAGAGACTTTTTGCAGACCTTCAGGAAAAAAATCTGAGTCTCTGTGTTGGTAAGCTGGGAGTAATGTTGCTTGTGGGTATCACTGTGACATGGGGACGCTTCAGTCTCATTTTTGCACTCATCAGATCACTCAGTTTATGATTGTGGCTTTTTCTGAAGAGTGAAAAGAGGCTTTTTCTGGTGTCTCCCTGAGGCATGCAGGGTTTTTCTGGGGTGTGGGGCAAGGGGACAACACATCTTGTTTAAATACAGTTGTCTCTTTTTATTTTCTTATCCCCATAAGTGAGACTGGAATGACAAACTACGAGGCCAAGAGGATAGGGTCAAGCAGCCTGGGATAACAGAGCAGCCTGACCAAAACCGTGAAATCCACAACAGGCTTCAGCAAAGAAAATAAAGACACAGAAGACTTTAAATGCAACTTTACATATTTTACAAATTTTGAGCATTGATACTGGAATAAAACCAAAGGAGAAAAAAAAATATATAAAAAAGCAATTGGGATGGAGGAAATAAGCTGCAAACACTGTGAGAAGTGGGGAGGTAAAACTGTCTTGCAGATGAGAAATTTTGCTCAAGTCCAAATTGACTGCATTAACCAACAAGGAGAGAAGCAGGAGCTGGGACTGACACTGTCAGCAGAACAGAGCTGTTGATGAAACCAGCAAATCATTTCTAGAGAAAAACTGAAATGTTTAAAACATAGACATAGAACTATGTCTACTGCAGTGTTAGAGATTGGGAAAGTAAAGTAAAGTAAAAGTAAAGAAATCTCTCTTTTCCAGACCGCGGGCATTTGAAAGACAGAGCTCACTGTCCATGAAAGCAAAGTATAACTGTAGAACAATAACAATTTATGAAACACTGTTCATTATGGTTGGCAAATATTGAGTTTGAGAGAAGTGTCAGGAGATTTTGCACAGATGGAGAGGGAGAAAATTGGGTACCCAGACCTACTGGCATTGGGTGTGGCAAATGGTGAAGGTGTGACCTCATCTGTGACTTTAGAACAGTACCAGGTGTTTCTGGACAGCAGCAAAATTTAAAAAATACGTGTAAAGAAAGTAATTCAACTATTAACCAGCTAATTAGTCTAATCTCAGCAGCAAAGAGGACTTTAGAACAAATTCTGAAGGAAAGTTGTTGAACAACAGGAATAGAGTCAGTACTAGAAAGATGGAAGAGATGAAGCAGATATTTGCCAAAGAAAGTCAGAGTGATCTGATATCAGGTATATAATAAGAACAAATGTCAAAGGCTGAGGAATGTGATGTATCATTTGCTTGGAGCTTAGAGAATTGAGTGATATGGAAAAAAATATATGAAAAAGGCCAGTGAACTGCCTTCAGTACAATTTCTCTAATATTTCCACTGATTTTACCTTATAAGATAATTGTGACTTTTGGATAAATAAAATTTTCACATGGCTTATTAAGCAACACTGCAGGGAGGAGAGTGGATGTTTAAAATATTTGAAGAAAGACAGGTGGAAAAAGTAGGATAACATTTAACACTGAATGCAAACCCCAGCTTTTTGAGGTCTAATATGAAGAATTAGTGACATAAAGCTTGTAGTTGTTAATTTCAAGTGGCAGTGAGGGAGACTGACTGCTAAATACTGTCATAGACTATTGATCAGCATTGCAGCACAGCTGGGAACAGCAAATTTCATCCAAGGTCTGAAGAATAAAGCATTGTTAACTGGAAAGCAGAAATACAAGGTCAAACGAGGATTTTATCTGGAATAAAGTATTGGCTGGGTGCACTCAAGGAGCAAGAATCCAGATGAGCACCAGTGTAAAGATGAATTCCTGATTTTATCAGGTTATAGTATCCAATTAGTAGAGTAATGAGGAGGTGATATACTTGGAGAAGAATTTGAAAAAGTAGACTCAAATGATAGCTGTGGGGATATGGTGTTACCTCATTGATGTTTCAAAGTGAACTNNNNAAAGAACAACAGTAGGAGAAGAACAAGACCATAAAATAAATGTGGAGAATTAGGAGGGTGTTTTCCACACGAGAAAAGTAGGGTGCAGAACTCTTTTACAGTAAGAAGACCTGAAACCCAACTTTTCAACAAATTAAACTTAGTCTGTAGGAGACTACATGATGTAAAGAATGGGGAACATAACCCAGTTTCCTTCCCTGACTCAGGAAATCCCTTTCACCTCTGTGTAAGTAATTAAACACACAACATTCACACACCTTTTGTAATTCGAAGGCATTCCCATGCATGCAATCCTAGCTACACATCTCCTGGATTTCAGCTGTGGAGAGGGATGCTGGGTTCATTAATGTGATAAAAAAACCACCTGAACATCTTCTACAGTGTTCCCTCATCTCCATCCCATCTCCAGGTGTAGATTTTATGAATTTTTTTTGCAGCATTGGGCAGAGAGGGATCCTGGCCCTGGTGGGATTCCACAATGCAGAGAGGAATGGCAAAAACCAGAAGCCAAAATGCCACACCTCAAGCAGTTTCAGTCTCTTTGATTTGTGGTCTGCCTGTGCATTTCAGAGCCTGAACCAGCTGTTTGGCAGGGCTTGCGGTACAGCTAAAATGTAAATCTTTATCCAGCTCTCCTTCAAGGAATAAACTGTTGAGGTACAGGTGAGCTTTCATGGGGAGGTAGAAGGGTTCACCTTGAAACTTCTATTAGCTTTGAACTTTTTGAGTTAGTAACAATTGACAGGTATGACTCGTGAATTACACTAAAGTGCTGCCTATTACACTCATTTAATTTTCCAAAAAGGTAAAGCTCAGAGATAAAAAGCTGCATTATACAAGGAAAGGCAAAATACGTGTTTATTAGACATCGATGTCTTATTTGAAATTTGCCCTGGGAAAAAAAGTGCTAATCATCTCAAAGCAGTGATAGGTCTTCATTTTGACATAACACATTCATTTGACCTTCATCCTGTGAGTCTCCTCAGAGGGAGATCAGCTATTTGTTACTCCTTGCCTGACCTTGACAATCCCTGTTTTAATAAGAGCAGGGCTCCTTTAACTTCTGTGACTTTCCTGTGAACTCCTGAACGTTCAGCCCTTCCTGCTACCCTGCTCTAGCTTGGTAATTCATATTTATACAAATATTAAAATAGCACAGTTTTCTGACTGTTGAGAGAAAGAAATCAAACTTCAAAAAGGGAGAGAGAGAGAAGGGGGTAGAAGGGACAGTAATTCTGTGTTTCTTAGTTTTGCAAAATTAATTTTAGCCAGGCTCAAGGAAGGTAGGAGTGAAAGCAGGAAAATCCCTGTTCATTCTGCCTGTCCTTACTGCATAACTCCCCTGATTCTTCTTATGCAGGATAACCCTCAATGACTGAGGCTGGGACTGAAAAAAACAGCTGCATTGTGCTGCAGGCTCAAATCCTGCCACAGCTATAATCTCTGGGACTCAAACATGAACCAAACAGGATTATGTGAAGGCCAGGATGATATTTAATGTGAATTAAAGGTGCGAGGTAAAGCACATTTCTTTCAGGGTAAGTGACTTTTTTTCTGGTTTACATTGCCCAATTATGATCTCTGATGTGCTGAGCCTTTTAAAATAAACCATAGCAATAAATTTCTGTGCTGTGGAGAACTATGTGTGGCAGATCTCTTGAAATCAAATCTATTCTACAATAAACTGAAGAATTTCAACCCACTGCAGTTGTTTGTTACTTTAGGATGCATGCTTTTTCTCTTTGTCTTAAATCATGCTGTACTTTACTCACTAACCTTTATAAGGTTGTGACTAAATGCTATTAAACAGTGGAACTTTCTTTTTTTTGACTTTTCTTAGGAGAAATAATAATGCAACAGAACCAGAAAAGAAAACATTTGGTCACCAGTAACACAAGTATTAAAAAATCCAGTGTGACAGCATTAAGAAAAAAGTAAATTAAGGATCATTAAGCACATTATTCTGTTTCCCTCAGCAATATGAAGAGATTGGTATTTTCTCACTTATTTCCTTACCTTGAATGTGAACAATTCTTTCATGCTCCAGACTTGAGTTGCCGGGGTGAGGTTCAGCCCAACAGACAGAGATCAGCACCAGAAAAAGTAGACTCTTCATCTTTATAGCCAAAAGAATCTTCTTCACTGTAAGGGCATCATATACGAAGAGGATTGTGAATTTTTTGGAAACATTTTACAGTGCTGCTCGGCACAACTTGTTAGAGCAGTGATCTTATGAGGTTTTTTTTAAATGTATTGAACCCACTCAGCTGACAGAAGTTACAACAGCTGCTAATTTTTTAGGCATGAATATTGGACCGTTTTTATTGTGGACTTTAACTAAGTGAAACTGGCAATCCACACTTAACTCTGCTTATGCAGAAATACAAGAAAAAAAAAGTGCACAGACAAATATTTCTAAGCCAAACTCCTTGCAAGACCACACACAAGCAGTACCTGTGATTCAAAAGAGGTTCTGGTGTACTTTTGATTTTCCAGACCTACCCTAGGTCTGGTCTGCAAATACAATTAAAACAATCAAAGCTCTATCACTGTATCCATATCCACTGCATGATGCAATCTGCTGGTGATAGGTTTTCAAGATTAAAACAATCTTCTTGTAGGTTTTGGCATTTCAGTCAAGTCTGCAGCTCAACTTAGCAGTCAGGGTGGCAAATTTGCTCGAGCAAAGCAGTAAAGATAACAAAACATTTAGTAGGCTGATTAGGAAGATCAATTTTACTTCAGATCCACTTACCATTTTAAAGGATGCCTAAACACACAATGAAATGTTTGAAACCATGCACAAAGTGGGTTAGAGTTGCATATGCTACCACTGCAGTTGCCCTGATTGATTTTTCATTCATTTCCACCTAGAATGCTGACGCACTAACTGAGTGTGCCAGGTAGGGTCTCTGCAGTCAGCAGAGCTGAGCGCTGCAGGGAAAATCTCTGCCAGCCTCTGAGAAGTAATTAGGCAAATGAGGATCTGAAATAGAAAAGGAGGCATAAAGTACAAGAGATTGTATGTGGAGGGTTTGGGTTGCTGTTATGTTTTATGGCTGTAATTCTTATGAATCTGATTCCTTGAAATAAAAGGTACCTATTGCCCAACTTTGCCTTTCAAGAAAGTAGAATTCCCCTCCACCATCATCAAATAGTGGTGGCATTATTAAGATGATTTTTTTCTTTAATTCAGAGAGATAATACTTTCCTCTTTTTTTTTT
>VWYP01002027.1:10018-26443 GCA_013400435.1 Pycnonotus jocosus | reverse complement strand
TTTTTTTTTTTTTTTTTTTTTTTTCTTCTCTATTAGAGCTAGAAACATAAAATTTGCAGAGTATTCAGTCAAAACCAGGGTCTAGGTGTGAGTTTTGAAAGCAGTCCCCTACCCCTAAACAGACATAATCCCTGAAGTGCTTCAAATCCAGGTCTAAATACTGTAACCTGAACCAACCTCTGCTACAGACTGAAATGCAGAAATGCTATTGCCAATTTTCCATATTAGAACATGCACGTTTACTTGCCTGCCCTTCCATTTCTTCACAGCCAGCTTGGGTGGGAGCTCAAAATCAACTCAGCATCCCTTAATGCTTCCTGTGGAGTGCCTAGAGGTAGGACAAGTGCTGGCTGCACTCTCTTTCCCAGGTGGTCCACGCTCAGTAACTCAAGCCTCTGCAGCCACTCCCTCTTTCCTGGAAAGCCTGGGAGGCTGGTGACCTCCATCTGGGACAGCAAGGACAGCTGTGGCTCCCTCTAGAGCACATCAGCCCGAGTCTGGGCTCAGGGAGGGTCAGCTGGGTGCCCCTTCTGATGCCTTAAGATTTATGCCTTTATATTTTTCAAATCCTGTACTACATTAGTGCATAACTCTAAACTCCATATAGAGTGTTAGCTACTGTCTTCACCTTTTGGTCAGAAAAAACAATCCCTCTGGGCCTGACACTCAAGGACACCCTACAGCCTCAGGCCCCAAACAGTAGAAACAAAAGTGAATTGAGGGGAAATGAACTGGGGGTAAACGACTTCATTACCTGAAGCTGTAATTGGAGGATTAACCCCTGATATGTAAATGGACCAGACTCACAATTGTGTGAAAAACTTGTGACCATTGTCCATTTTGAGTGTAGTCCCTTTGAGGATTTTGACTGCCCAAGGTGTATCTGTTGAAAGCCTTTAATAAACACCCACTTTATTCTCTCAATCTTGTCTAGCCTCTGTTCCAGGCAGCCACTCCAGGCATCACTCTCCCACGATGGCACCGCTGGCCTGGCTGCCTGGGGACAGCAGGGCACACTGGTGTGACACCACCCTGCCCTGTCCCCCACACACCCCACACTGTGTGTTTCCTCTCAGAGGGCAAAATGCCATAAGTCTGGGGTCTGGGGTGGGTTTTTTCTTTTTGGCTATTGGCTAACATCTGACAATTTTTTTTTTATTAATGATTTTGATTGGTTTAGACACAGGGTGTTTAACAAAGGAGCTTTGGTTTGGAAGGCAAGGTCTGTGAGAATATTCCCACTTCCACCTGCAGCTTGGAGGCAAAACCTCTGGGCTCTGTGAGTGAGGAAAAGCTCACAGGGGCTCTGCAAACAAGCTTTAACAGCTCACTGACACTTTGACTTTACTTCTTGCCACAAATCTGGCCTTTTCTGTGGCAGCAGTGACAAGAAACATCCCCTTTCTTGGGGGCAGCAACCCCATCTAGACAAGCACCGTGTCCTCAGGGAGTGCAGCTCTGCTGAGGAGTGAGGAAGATTCACCTTCTGGTAACATGGATGGAGAGCTCCACATGTGCTTCCCTTTCCTTGCTTGTCTCCCTAAACTGATGGGGGAAACTCCTCCATGCAGCACCATCTGGCAATGATTTCCAGAACAAATAATTTCAGGATAAAGGATACACCTTTTAGGGATGTTCACCTGCACCTCCAGGCAGATATGATCTTACTCTGGGGTGTTGATCACACAAGGAGGGTGAGAGGCAGGCCAGTGCTGACTTGGAATTCTGTTTTTCCTTTTCCTTGGTGTCCAGCTGAACAATCTCACATGCAAAACATGACAGCCTTGTGGCTACAGATCATCACAGGGGGGATTTTTTGGGGGGAAGGGATTTACCGAGGATGGTGGCATATTATATTTATTGAAAGGCAAAGATTGTGCCCCATGTAGCAGCAGCTGAGGAGATGTGTGTGCCTCAAGCGAAGAACAACCTGGTGCCACTCTCCTCCTGGGATTCCCCACCATGGGATCAGGGCACCAAGCCAAGGCAATGTTACCAGACCAAAAATCTGAGAATCTGACCCTGCTGCTTTGTAGGTTATCCAAAAAGCAATTAGCCAGAGGAATTCACATCCTCAGCCTCTAGCCAAAACAATAGAAGTCAGACTCCATTTCTGTAGCAGCCTGAGAGGACCTCAGGGGAGATGTGATAGGTGTGGATGTTCTCATATTAAAATTAACAAAGTCTTGGCTGGGACTAGGTGATNTAAGAAATGGTGAAGATTAGTCATACTCAAGAAATTCACGCTGGTTTCAATTACTGCAGTTTATGAATCTGCTATCTCCCCGGACAGGTACACAAAAAGCTGGGAAGATTTTGAGGGAGAACCTCAAGGCTCAGGGAAGTGTTCAAGGTCACTGTACATTCAGTGTTTAAATTCTCAAGAACTGCTCATTCTCAGATACATTTTGAAGTTCTGTCACTAATCACAATTTCTCAATATGTATGTAGCCTTAATTAAACTACTACTGACATACCTAAAAGGATGCAAAGCATCAATTTTTGTATTTTAACGTAATATTCTGAGAGTTTACAGAATGCTTTCAACCAATTTGGCTGCATAAGTGACAAGCATCTCTCTGAAAGGCAGAGCACTAAAAAACAGCATTAGCTACCAATGTCTGTTTGGAATAAGATAACACTTCTTATTTAATTTTGCAACTACTGTCTAGCTGCAGAACATGCAAACATTCACAAGTGAGGACAAGAGCCACCTACCCCAATATTCTCTCTCTGGCAGTAGTCAAAAGCGTTTAAAGCTGTTGGTGCATAAGAGTTAGTCTTTGTCTTATATGAACAGGTGATGATGTATTATATCAAATATTTGTTTCCCTGAATTGGAAGACCTGTGGAAGCCTGAACTAAAAATGTCACAAGAGAAACCCAAACTCCTTGGGCAGAAACAGGGGGCTTCCTAATAAAACTTTCTGCCTTTCTGTGTACTAAACCTAGTACACTGAGGCTCAGCAAGTAAAGGAATCTGGCACCTAGAACAGTCAACAAAGTCAATAAAATCAGTCTTGATAATTTGGGGTTGAAATAACTCCAAATCTCCGGACTATGCACACCTATGCACAAACCTACTGTATAATATAGGCCTTTACAGGCTTCTCTCTGTGGATCCATCTCACCAGATGGATCTGGTGTTAAACAGAAAGAAATATCTATTAACAGAACAAAATACATGTGTTTTCAAGGAGACAGTGCCAGCAGCAGCAATGAAGGGTCTTTCATCTTTAGACACTTCTGGTGGGTAATAGAATAAGAAGACCAGTACTCACACACTCCCTTCAGCAGCTTTTCTTAAAACTGGTAACGTGGAGCAGAACACTTCAATCCTTCAATCAACACTTCAAGCTAATTAAAGAGATGTCTGCTCTGCCCCAGGGCTCCTAAAGATCAGATGTTGTATGTGTATAAAACCCCTGGGTTTTGGCAGCTGAATCAAACCATGGGAATGGAATTCAGCTCCAGGTTGTGGGCACCTGAGCTATTTTGTCTGTGTGCAAAATGTTTACATCTCACTCAGAAGCCCAGACTACTGTCACAGACAGTTTGTACCTGATCAATGTGGTCAGTGGAAGGGAGATGTTTGTTTGACTGACTTAGGATGCCTTTTGTCCTTTCATCTTTGTTTTTTAATAATCTCGTTCTCCTCCAGAAATCTTCTATTCTCTGAAGACCAAAGTAAAACATTCATTTTCAGCTAAGACTTGAGACCTCAGTTCACCAAATCTGATGAAAATCCACTTCTTGCCATGACTACCCTTACAATGTCTACTCTGGATTCTGCTTTTCACTCATTTTGCTAAAACAACTTTTTCTCCTTGAAAAAATCCTCCAGGATGATGAAGTCAAGGCAGGACAAATTCACCAGACTGGTCCCCAAGCTAAATTATTCTAGCAAAATAAAATATCCTGGTGCTGTGGTAAAAAGAAAGAGCAATAGGTGGCATAGGAATGATAATGTTTACATTCTCTATTAGGATGACTTAAAGGTCACATTCCCAGGCCGCCTTATTCCTTGGTACTTCAGTATTTAAGGCAATTTATGAGGCTGTGTGAGATTTGGGGCCATCTAAGGTGGCAGACAGTCGCTGTCTGGAGAGCAGGTTGTCGTTGTAGCTCTCTAGCCACGGGCAGAACAGCTCAATGCAAAAGCAGCATGACACCCCAAACAAATCTGGAATCCCCTCAAGCCAAATAATTTTGCAGGGGGGATGCTGATAAATTGCTTACAGAGAGAAAAAACCCTGCCTTTATGGTCTTTGAAGTCCCTGCCTTGCACCAGATATGGAATTTATTCTAGAATGTACTCCAGAAACTTGGGGTAACAGATCTTCTGTCATTATTTGTAGGATAGAGTCAAGGTCATATGGTCTAGAAAATTTGGTACTCTAGGTTTTAGATACAATCAGGGATAAAGCAAATGTGCTTAAAGCTCTACTCTAGAAGGAATGCTGTTCACTCGCTGCCTCCATTAGTTTAATTTCTTGAGTTTTATTGGAGTTTTTCTTTATTGTTGTTTTGTTGTTGTTTGGGGGTTTTTGTTTTTGTTTTGGCTTGGTTTGGTTTTGTTTTTTAAATTTTATTTTAATAATGCACTGAATAGACATGTTTTTATTTCAAGAATTTAGATGTTTTTGTTGAAGTATGGCAGTGGGATGTTCTCTGATAACACAGAAAGGCAAATTTGCTTTTTGTGTTATAAATTGGATGTATTTTTGGCAGTTCCTTCCTTTAGAAAAAGCTTTTACTTCAATCTGCAGTTATCAGTAGTCCTCAAAAAATTGAGAGCTGTCTTTCCAGACAGATTGTGTTTGTATTCTGACATCTTCTTCAGCTAAAAGCTCTTTTTGAGCATGCAAGCGTGGAGGTCAGCGGGAGTCAGTAGAAAGCTTGATCTTTCCTCCTCATTTTCTTTGCCTTTTGGTCATATTTACAAAACTGGCTTTTCATCAAGGCTTTTCTGCTCCCTAGGTCCTGTTCAATTACCCACACCTTTTCTTCAAGGTAATTTCTTGGTGACAGGAATGTTCCCCAGTGCCCTGAAGAACTTCTGCAAGGCCACTCCCATTGGGAATTTCTGCCAGGGTTTTGGTGTTTCTGGTTCTGCCTTTTCTTTCCTGTATGCTTGGATTTCTACAGGGTCATAAATATCTTAAATTTCTAGTGTTCTATCCTTCTGCCAAAGGTGAATAACAGCTGGGTGCCTGTCTTCTTTAGATAATTAAAAAAAAAAAGAAAAAAAAGATAAATCTCATCTATCAAACAACATTAGGCAGTTTCTTACAAACTGTTCTTTTAACTTCTTTACAAAATGATTATTTTATTAACTGTTTCATCATACTTTCTGTCTTTGGGAGCTTGAACAGCCTTTCTGTACCTAAATTAGTTGTGCCAGGTTTCATGCTTTAAATTGAACAATTAGTCCACTCCACCCACCTTTTCTAATTGGTCAGACAGAATTTTTGTGTTCAGTGAAAAGGCAAAGACTTAAAGCTCATTCAGGCTAGTGGACATTTTGAGATTTAATTAATTAAGATGAGACTGGGATAATTGAGTAGGGAGGCACTAGGATTGGTTGTTCCTTCTATCAGTTTTCATGTAACTGAGCACCAAAGCAGCACCAGTCTCTAAATTCTGAGAGCCACAGCACTCGGGATGACAAGAAAATGGGTTTTTCTAACTTGTAGTCCCATTTCATAGTTTTCTGTGATGAGTGATTGCTCATCCCTCACATAACCCATGCCATGTCTCCCCCCAGAGACCTCCCATGTGCTCCCAGCCACTGAAATTTGATGAGGCTTTGAAGCAGACCTAGAACATGAATCTGCACAATCTAAACCTTCTCCAATTCCCACCAAGTACATGCATATCCTTGGAGGAAAAGCTGTTATTGCACTTGGAACAGAAAATGAGCCTCAAACACCAACAAGCCTCCACCCTCCCTAAAAGGACAGAGACAAGTTTATTTTCTTTTGGAAATATGGCAACAATTACTCAATTCAAAAGCAGACAAGTAAACCACCTACTGATACTCTTTGTATAAATTCCGTGTCACTGCAGGCAGCTGATTTCCAAACTCATTCAAACTTTTTGACCACGCAAACTAAGTGATCTGATCATCACTTCAAATTTAGTCTTGGACATTTTGCTTAGGAAATATTGTAAAAATCATAGGAATGTTAGGGAACTGTCCATGTAATGATAATAATCTAAGATCTATAAATGGGCCAGATACTCTCTGTTTCCTCCAGGGGAGGTGCAGCCTCTCCTCTCTGACTGTCCCACATTTAATGTGGTGGAGTCCCCATTCCTTTTCCCCAGCCAAGCTGACTGTACCAGCAGTATAAAAATTAAAATTAAAAACATTGACAGTTTCACATCCTTCAAGGATACCTCTCTGTGAGAGAACAGATGCACTGCCAGACTTCCTGAGCAGGAGCCGGTGCCAGCCTGCTGTGAGGAATTACTAGCAGTGTAACATTTGGTCATGGGTCCTGGTGCAAAGCATAAAACAGGACTCCTTGTCCAGCCAGCCATGAGAACTCAGTCCTGTCTTCTGTCCTCCCCCCCTTTATTTTTTTTTTTGTCTTGTGGTCTGGGAATTGTACTCTCTGCATGCTTAATGTCATTGAGAATGACTTTAAGAAGCCACTCACTATCATAAAGAAATAATACAAATTATACAACACCCTGCATGTTTTCAAATTGAAGTTCCACATTGCCAATGCAAGCCCCAGTTGAAGGTAAACACTTTAATTTTACAACAGCACTGTTTTCATCAAACATCTGCTCCTTACTGCAAATATACGTGAGTTTTCTTTGGATATTTGGTGGTGAAGAGTTGGCTGCGGGTGCAGTCAGATCAAAGCCATATGGGGATCACTTGTGAAAGCACAACTCTTTTAATTGAATTAATCTGCAATCAATTGAAAAACATGCTTTCTACTGAGATCAGTTGTTCTACAGAGGGGGGAGGTTTCAGGGTCAGGCCATGGGTTCAGGCTTTGGGGGGACATGAGTTCAGCCCTTCACGTGGGGGGATGGTGGACGTGGTGGGGAGGATTAGTTTTCTGTTTCTAAGCTCCTTTTCGGTGACACCATGATGATGTTTTTTGTTGCTCAAAGGGTACTGTGGAAATGAATATTTTCAGAGTTGGAAGGACCTAGAGCATCATTGCGACGAGACTTTATCAGCACCTAGAATGGATTTGGATTTCTTCATGAGCCCACTACTGTAAAGCACCACAAATTTCCACATGCTGAGGCCCCATGTGATGGCTGACCACATGTTTACACACACGAGAACATTCAAATGTCCACTTGTACCATATCCCCCCTTCCCTGCTTTTCTTAAGTATCTTTTCATTGCAATGTCTTAGGCCTGAGAACACTGGAAAAACACATGAGTCATATGATTGTTTAGTTAAAGTCTTGTTTGCTAAATTCAACTGAAAACAAATAATAAACACTTGTAAGAATGTGTATGTTTGTAAGAAAAGATTTCCAGTTAAAGACAACCCTTTCAAACTTTGAAAGTAAACAATGTCACATCAGTATTATGCATGCACTTTTTTTTTTTTTTTCTTGATTTGCAAGAGAATCAAAAATAGCAAGAATACAGCAGATTCAAACTATAGTCTGAAAATCACTTTTTGTTTTGGGTTCAAAAATGCAAGACTCATTTATTTAAAAGGAAAAAAGAAAATTCTTTGCTGGTTTACAGGAATGAGAACAGAGAGTTACACAGTCATCCTTGGCCAGTCAGATGTGAGAAAGATGATAGAAATTAGTATTTCTTCAAAGGTCCAGACTTCCTATATCTGCAGTTGCAGATACTGACATAGAAAGACTGCAGTTCTGCACTTTGAACTAAATAAGTGAACAGCAACACTAGGAAGAAATAGGAAAAGGATTTACTGGGTTCAAGAGGAAAGGACAATAATTTGAAAACTGACACTGCAAACGGACAGGGCTGCAGAAATACCTCTGTGAGGGAATGGTTGCTCCTGACACGTGAACAGTAAATGTGCCAGCAGTGGAGAAAGCTTCACTAGAGATAGATCACACCAGAAAAGTTCTGATAAGGTGAAAAGTGTCTAGAAAAGTGTCTAGATAAGGACTTGAAAAGGAAAGCATCAGAACATTGGCTGTGACTCAGCATGGGGAATTAACACTTAGGATAGAGAAGGAAGAGACTGGGTTTAAGGAGGCAAAAAATTTTTAAAAACATAGGTGATTTAGCTGTGCTAGACCTCAGAATTTTGCCTCAAAGCATCACCAGAGGAGTCCAGGAAAGGGAATCAGCAATGTGGCACCAGAATTAGTGGGTGGTTGGATGCCTAGCCTCTAGAAGTGCTGAAACAGAAGATGGAATTCTTGGTAACAGGGCTGGCCTGGAGCATCAAAGGGCTGGAGTGTCCACTGAGTTTCACTGTCACCTTGGCAATCTCTCATCCCTCTCCCAGCCACTGGCAGCAGCTTCAGGCAGGCTGCCCGTGTTCCTGGTCCCTGGGATGGGGAGGAGCTGGCTTAGAATGGGACAAGGCAAGGGTTTATTGCTGCAGCCAGAGGAAAGGAAAACCCGTCTATAAAAGGAGGCCCAAAGAGCTTGTCTTGCTTAGTCTGGAGAAACACACCTCAGTAAGGATATAATTGCTCTCTATAAATATATCAGAAAGCAAAAGCTAGAGAAGCTAAAGAATATCTCAGCTGAGACTTGGGAACAGAACTAGCTGGGCCATAAATAAGTTTAAGGTGGAAATGATATAATTTTAAGCTGTAGAAAAACTTCATAGCTTTCATAAAGACATTTTAGGGTGGAAGAAAGAAACATAGCTAGTTTTAAATCAGAACTTGCTTGCTCTATGAGAAACTGTCTCAGATGAAGGGGAATGACTCGGATGGGAGATGACTATGTTATGGCACAGAGGATCCCTTTTCTTTGTTTCTGTGTACCTGATTTTTGGCAAAAACCTCAATATAAGTAGGTCAATTGATTCCTATTTCGAGCAGAATTTTTTCCTTCCCCCTCATGACAGGTCCAGGCTCTCCTGGCTGGTGCTCTTAATGACACAATCCAACCCATTCAGATGGAGATTCCTATTGATCCACACAGAGCTGCAAACCTGTTCCCAGTAACTCTCAGCTCTGCCAGCAAAGCACCTTCCTCATCACTGGGCTTCTCTCATGGTGTCTGACTCCAGTAATTTCCTAAGTGGACTCTCTGCTTTAAGCAGCAACTCTGTTCCCCCGACAAGGATCATTAAATATCTGCAAATTAAATGGAGGCACTTGTGGCTGGCTTAAATGGTTTGACTGCTGAAATGCTCGGTCATGCAGGAGGAGGTTTCTGCCTGCCTGCTGCAGTGGTTTTGTGCAAAATGTGAATGCAGCCCTTACATCCCAGAGGGGTGGCAGAAAGAAAGGAAAATGGCAGTTCTGTTTCCACTCTGGACCCTAAAGAGTGACTCAGGGTATTAAGTTGTGGAAGTAAAGATAATTTCAGCACATGCTTGTAAATCAAAGATGTAACATGAAAAGAAAAAGAAAAAAAGAAAAAGAAAAAAAGGAAAAAGAAATAAAAAGGCAGGAAATCCCCTGAACAAACCACACTGGTTTGACATTCTCACACTGGAAAACCACAATGGTCTGAGCAAATCAAAGAAAATGCAAAGCAGAGGATTAACTGGACAATTTGCAACTATTTGATAAAATCATGATGCAGAACATATAATAGCAAATAAAAACCTCCTAAGCTGTGTAAGCATTAAAGGCTTGCAGAGCAGGCAGTTCAGTGCACCTTGTAAAATTACAAAAGTGTATCATATTTTAGGTTCAGATGTATTCAGACGTAGGAAGACATGACTGAAAAGTCTATGCCTAGGAAACCCATTCTGAAACAGAGAAGTGACATATATTTGGAAAAATAATGTGTGGAAATCCACAAACAGGACAGAACTAAGTTTAGCACAGGCAGAATTTGAAAGAACCAAAGCCCAAGGACAGGGTTTAATGTGCAGAGCTGTGACATGAAACAGAAGACATTTTAAAAAACATTGGTGTAACTGGTAAATGAACTGGCTTGAGACTTATTTTTGTCTGCCAGTAATATCTGCTGGCTTGTGGTCAGTCCTAAAGATAAAGTAAATCTGTGCAGATTTCAGAAGAAAAACCAAAGCAAGCCAAACCAAAACATTACCCAACAGCAGGTTTTCTTGACAATCTCTGAACAGGGAAACTCAATTAACAAGGAAATTGCATCGATTTGGTTTAAGCCAGGCAAGTCCATATGCTTGCTTAGTCAACAAGAATACCCACATTAGCAGGCTGAAAATGAGTTGTGTTTCAAAGATTAAATTAATGGTAAATGGATAGGATTCACTTACTTTTTTTTGCAAGTTCCTCCAAACAGTTAATTACAGGGGTCAGCACTTCTACAGTCATCCAGAATAAATGCCAGGCTTTTGTCCTCAGGACTATGCAGGCTGTTTTTCAGCTTCACAGACATTATTCCTGGCTCTTCAGAAGCACTTGCCAGGGCTTTAAACACCCTGCAATCCACATCCTCACCTCTGAGGGGAAGCTGTGCTCCTGGGGCAGGGATTGTCACTCCGTGGAGGGTGACATCCCTAAAACAGACAGAGACCTCTCAAAAAGATACACAAGACAGAAGGCCTGCACTCCTCCTGCTTATTTTTTGGAATAGATATTATTTCCTTCAGCAATTACAGGTGATCACTGGATACAGGGCAAGGATGACTTTTGCTTTGATGCATTAAAGCCATTCTCTTTTTTTTTTTTTTTTTTTCTGTTTACCAAAGGTTCACTGAGTTTTGCACCAAATACCTGCCCCAGACACAACGGGAGAATTTCCATAAGCTCCACTCACTGCAAACAGGGCTGTTAAAACTGTGGCCTGGGGTGAAGAACCGAAAAGCAGCAGAAATAATGAATCTCCAAAACTGCCTGAAAGGAGAATCCCTGCCCCAAAGTGCTGCTTTTGGAAAAAAAAAGGATTGGTTTCCCCTTTGGTGTGCTAATGGCAGGGTCTGTAGCCACTAGCCTCCATTGCCCCAAAGGAAAGAGAGGAGAACAGGAGGATCTGCTGAGGATTTCCCTGAAAAGTTGGTATTTCTGCTCGTTTCTTCCCAGATGCTTCACAGTCAGTACTATGGAAAACTTGTCATTTTCCTCCACACCCCGTGTAGCATCACCTGCCTCAGGTATTTGTCAGACCATGAGGGATCTGTGCACTGTCAAGGCTTTATCACACCCTTATTGCTTTTAGAAGTTAGGGTTGTGATTTTCTACCAGGACCATAAATCATCAAATAAATTAACAGAGATACTGACTCCTGCTTAGGTCAGCTTTCATCTCGTGACACATATAAATTTCCCAAGCTACAAAAAGTGCAGAGCACATGGGACATGGGACCCTGCTCTAGGATCTCTCACTTACCAGGATCTTAAATCTTGTGGGGTCAGCTCAGTTTCATTTCTTCCTCAGAGGTCAAAGGCACAGATTCCCTTACATCCAAATGCCAGGTTTTGCACTCTAAATGCTGTTCTCCAAGCTGTTTTGCCAGGGTTTTTAAAGAGTCAAATAGCAGGGGTTTAAAAAAAAGAGCCCCAAATACCCAAACCTATCCCCGTGCAGGCCCCCATAAACCATCCCTAGCACAGCTCCACCTCCCAGCCTGAGGGCTGCCTGACAGAACTGGGAGCTGTGCTAATCCCTAATTAAATTTAATCTACACTACAGAGAGTTTGTTGATTTAGCTAGATAGGTAGGGAGATGCTGACAGGTTAGTCCTGATGTAGGCAGAGCTGTAAGAGGGGGGAAATAAATCCTCCAAGAGCATAATTGTTAGCAGTTGTTGAGCAAAATGAATGCTCATTGTAGAAAGCAAGTGTTTACCTGTATGTTACACATGTATGGATGGCCACCCCAGCTCTGGTTGTTGATAACACCCTGATAAAGCACAGATATGTTTTCGACTGACATGACTGCACCAGTAAAAGCTGGTTAGAATAACCAGTGATCAGGAATTAGTTCCTTTCTCTGGAGACGCCTGCTAGGGACAAAGAGGGAAATTACCAAACATGAAACCTACAGTAAAATAATTTCCCTCTGTTTTTCACTCTTGAAGCATCAATATATGTTGAAAGAATGACTACTCACGCAGCTACTGTACATCCCAGATAGAAAGTGAGTTCTTATTTATACACTATTAACCTTCTGTTTTCTGGGACTGTAGTCTCACAGGATGGGTTTGAGCAGACCCCAGATGCAACCTCCATACCCACCCCTGCTTCAAACTTGTGTGATGGTTGATCTGTTCCTAAAGTGGGTTATTCATGTAGAACAGCTGTTTCAGCCTTGTCACAGGAGCTGCATATCCAAAGGAAGAATATCTTCTCATTTTAGGGGCCATAGCTATTAATACAACAAAAAGTAGTAAAGAAAATGTCACTGACAACAGAAGATTAGAAAATGTGGTTCCACTAGCTGACACATGAAGGCAATCATAGAAAATATTCTTGTCTTTTGGTCAATTTGAGGAATTGATACTATTTAAAAAGCTGTTTCCTAGCATTGAAACAAAGTAATCTGAGAAGCATAAATATAATTAATGAGTTTTTTAATAATCTAGTCTCACTGGAAAGGCTGTGGACAGTAGAAATCTCTTCCCTAAAAAGTCAGGTCATTGCTCTAATTAGATCTGACACAGACATAAGAACATGCATATGATCCCTGCATTCAGTGAAGATAAATTTCTCACCTCCAATGTGACACTAAAACATTACACCACACAGAATTAATGCCTTTGAACCCTGCTGTTTTAATCTCAAATTTATAGAACATCTTTTGAGATGCAGCCATGGGTCTGTTTTGCATAAATGTAGAGTAAGGACCATTCTCCTCATGCTTCCAGACTAACTTGAGGCATTTGGCTTTGATCTTTGCTGGTGTCAGGACGGAACAATTCCTTTAGATACCAGAGGCATTTCAGACTCAGGGAGTCACAGTGTCTCAGATGTGCTGCAGGGAAAAGCAATTAAAGAAATGTGATACCTTCTCTGTCATGGGACGGGGACAGCGATTTTGGCAAACAAGGGTTTGTTTTTTTGTTTTTTTTTACTCCAAGAATGTGGGTGAGGAGCTGGAGGGGAGTGGAGAAGAACAATTTTTGAGCATCTGACTAGGACCTCAGTTGTCATTATGGAGGGAGTGCAAAAGGGGAAGCCCAAATCAGAGGAGGAACTGAGGATGTGATGTGGCTGTGCTCCTTCCCTCAGAGTTACTGTCTGAGGTACTGGGTGACCTCAGTTTCAAAGGCTCTAAAGTCAGATGCTATTTAAAAGCTCAGAAATTACCTTCATTATTACTATAAAAGGACTAGCACACATATTTTATGAAGGACTTCACATTGGTCATAAGAAAAGACAAAAAAAAAGTTTTTGATGCTAGTCTTCTACTCCAAACATGTCTGTTTAAATGTCTCAAATTAGATTTTGTTGGAAAAGAGGTACTGGCACACTCCTAACCTGACATACTTTCCATTATAAACTCTTTTCTACTATAAACTGAACATAAAAGCTATAAATAGCACCTCCCCTACAACTCAGATTTTCTTTACACATTCTGAATTCAGAAACAATATTTGGAATTCAGCTGATTTTTTTCTTTATAATTCTTTATTAAAAAGTTGTGGCATTAATTTATTATTTATTTGATAATTTTTTTTAATTGTAAGAAACTATTTTCTGTCTTGTTCTTCTGAGGATAAGAGATGTGTTTGCAGCTCAGAGAGGGACACAGAGCAGTTCCCTGATGTCCCATGGCAGAGCAAGCAGGAAATACCAGGAAGAACAAACATCCAGGACTATGTCCAAGGATCCAGCCTCTCTGTGCTCACTTCAAATTTCTACAGCTGTTAAGCACCTATAGCTTCTCAGTTAATTTTAGCCAAAATGATATTATTTTGCCTTTCCTAAGGTTTCCTTCCCTTCATGAGAAGTTGCAAATATTTTGCACTGTCCTTCCACCTGTGTGTTCCCCTACTTTCAAAAGGAGATTTGGCTGGAAAAGATTCTCAAAATTCTTCTTTCTTGGCCTTATGTGTTAAGGATATAAGAGAATAAAATCTAACAACCTAGCATCCACTAGGACATCTAGAAATGGTTCCTCTAGATGCCCTCAAACACCTGTGATAATGCTGAAACCTGAAAAAAACCATGAAAACCTGAAAAAACACTCAAAAAAGCCCCCTATGAAAAACATATCAGCCAAAAACCAATGAACCAACCAACAAACGAGCAAAAACAACAAAAACCACAAACTAATGAAAATATTTCTGAAGCATGCAAAGAAATTTGAGACTTCTGGATTTTAGTATTTCACAAGGATAAAGCTGTGAAGGCCAAGTTTTCCTTTTGCTGGCCATCAGAATAAAACGAAAAGTGGCTTAATTTTGTAGCACTGGCAAACCCATCCAGTGGGTTCTGTCAAAGATAAATATTGTTTGGTTTTCTCCAGGCAAAAGGAGACATTAAGCAACACTGTCTATAGTTCTTGGTCACTGAATCAAAGATATTAATTTCACAAGAGATGTCCACAGCTGCAAATTCAAGAAAGATTTTCAGCAGTTGCAAGGTAGCTGGGGGAATATCCTGACCTGAAAATGTTTTCTGGCCAAGTGCTCCTTGCTGGTCTGTTCCTTGAGTCTCATGGTGGCTCTGTGTAACACCTCAGAGCAGTGCACAGGGCAATCATGGCACAGAAAGTTGAGTCTGTGCATGTATATTTAGGATTCTCTGCATCATGGATACATACAGGAAAAATTCACAAGATTTCTCTTTGATTTTAAACTGCTAAAGGTGTTCCAGAACATCAGTTTTAATTTAAAAAACTTAAAAATAAAAGAATTATATATATATAATTTTAAATTCACGTCCATTTAAACAACTGGATGCTAGTTGCCATCTCTCTTTTGGCATTTAAGATGTAAGGATGAAAACCAATTTACATGAACTACTTATTATGTTTTTGGTTCTGAAGAAATCCTTCTGAAGATGAGCTATGGCAAGGTTGCTGGAGAAAATTGCAATATTCTGCCAGCTCTCAGAGAGTCCCATAGCTCCTATTTGTTTAAAACCTGAAAATACAATGTCAAAAGTGCAGCACTTGCTGTTGGAATACGACACAATTAATGCCTTCACGGGGAGTATCTTTTCCAAGTTGTATGTCCAAGTTCACATTTGGCTTTCCTGAAATCCCGAGGTCAGAATTGTCCTCTCCCAAGTGCTAAAATCTGGAAAACCCCCAATTATCTAAGATCTGTGGCATCTCCTCCACAATAAAGGTGAACTTTACTTTGTGACATTTTTTATCAAGCACATACCCACACAAAAATCAGCAGAACCAAGGGACCAGCGCATGGAATAATTTTACCTGCTTTGAATAACAGTAGATAAAAACAATTTTGATGATGTCTATGAATCTATAAATCAGTAATTTCAGAGGCTGTCCATACTTTAACAGGAAAATGAAGTTGGAAAATCAAAAGAAATATTATTGGCCTCTGAGTCAATGAGTCAGAAGATATTAGCATATACAACCCTCACTGTAATTACTCAAGATTCTTCAGGCTGCTGTATTAACCTTTAGAAAAGTAAATAGTGGAAAGCTGCATGACTATTTTCAACAAAGCTTGAGCCAGAACTGCCTTTTTTGTCTTCTGCAGAAAGAAAGAACAACCTCATTGCTCAAGGCATTTTGACCAGATTTTCAGTTTTCTTTTACTCATGTAGACATTTATATCTTGGTAAAGTAAGTGCACAGGATTCACATACAATATATCTTAAGCAAAGTGAATAAGGGGGATTTTCTTGCATTCAAAAGATGCACTAATTTCCAAACAAAATTTCTATATTAGTAAATATAGAAAAAATTAGTATTTTTTTAGTTTTAATTTTGACCACTAAAATATGTCATTTATAAGTGACGAAATGTATGAATTTTAAGCAGGTTTTCTCATTATTTCCACATTTTCCCTGTGTAATTTGTTGTATTTTTTCCTAAAGCAAGCTGGAAAGTTTTTGGGGCAGATAATTTTTTTTCCTCCTAAATGATTCCCAGTATTCTCAGGTAGTCTAGATCTTTTTATTGCACTGTCTTTTATATTCACTTTCACTGTAGTCTGTACCACTCAGACATCTCTCCTGTATTTGCAATAATGACTATTTGAAGTAGTACAGAAGATGGTAGTCCAAATAAATATGAGTGCTGAGAACTACTCCAGCTTCTAAAGGAATCATTGCTTTGGGCTCAGTGGCTGTGATTCAGCATTTCACCAAAGCTCACATACCCTGCTGGAACCAGGAGTTTGTATGGAAAAAAAGTGAGTCTGTATTA
>VWYP01002022.1:0-17432 GCA_013400435.1 Pycnonotus jocosus | reverse complement strand
AAAAAAAAAAAAAAAGAGGAAAAATATGTTTGAGATTATTAAGTCTTATTTCAGCAATTTTTTAGTCTGAAAAGTTTTAAGTTTTCAGTTGAATCTTTTTTTTTTAATCTTGAAATTTCACAGGCAAAAAAGATAATGAGTATATTTTGTAGATTTAAAAAGAGTTCAAAATGTTTTGCATTCAGATTTGTAGCTTGTGATGGTCTCCAAAATTTAAACTTTTTGTCCTATTGGGAATGGGGACATCTTTTCACTCACAAAACTGATGGCAGGGAGCTAACAGCTCTGATTTCCTGAGTCTCTCTCTAAGCTGGGGTTTAAATGCAAAAGTCAGCATAGGACACAGAGAAGAGAAAAACAAGTGTGCTTAACTGTGAAGAGTGAATGAAGTGTCAACATGTTTTTACTTCCTGAGAAGATTCGATATAGGAAAAGCCTTAAACTTCAGATTTTAAGAGTCCTGTAGGTAGAATCCCTACTTTGGGTTTCTTCCTGTGCTTACCACACTCTGTCTGCTGCCTCCAGCCGTCCATGCTGACTTCTTGCTGCTGACAAGCCAGCACATATTCCTCCAGACTGCGACACAATGTAGTAACCTCATCTCCTTCCACACACATATCGAACAGGCAGCTCCTATGTGCAACATGAGAAAACATTAACTCCCAGTACATTTGTTATTGGTTGTTTTCATCTGCTTTTCTGCCTGTCTCCAAGTTAGTTTTGTTTTCCAGTATGTGGCTGACAGAGAAATAAAAGTCACCCCAAGCACATGATTGGGAGGATCAGGTCATTTGTTGTGCAGCTGCTGCTGCTGTGTGAGGTGTCCATAGAGGATCATAGCACCATTAAAGATGGAAAAGACCTCTAAGATCATCGAGCCTAACCTTTAACCTAACTCTGCCAGGTTCACCACTAAACTATGGTCCTAAATAGAAAATTTTCCTCATAAGCAGTATAAGCATCCCTTGGACCAAGCAATAAAGCTTGTTACCTGACTTAACAGAGTAGATTCTCCTTTGCTCTCTGCTTCTGTTTCAGGATAAATTGTGCTTATAAAGCACTTTTTCATGCTGCTAAGTGTTACAACTGAACTATACACTTCTTTCAATACATGGGTACCCTCCTCATGTCTCTGTGCCTTGAATGTTGACACATTCTGTTTTATCTAATGTTTGTTTGCCAGTGCTACCTTCTCAGTTTTGCTCATCATTTGAGTATTCATGGCCTGATTTTCAGAGGCATTGAGATCCAAGATGAATGGAATCTGCAAATATACAGCACCTCAGAAAAATCAGGGCAACCACTAAGCAGATAGAACAGGCTGCCCAATCAAATTCTAGAGTGAGGAGAAAAGTAGGCTTATGTTAAGAATCAGGATATATATCTATATCCACAGCCTTCTATATCTGTATCTATATAATATATATCTATATCTATATCGCTATCTATATCATCTATATCTATATTCTTATATATATAGCAGATATAAATATAGATACAGATATACACATTGCAGCTAGTGGTCCACTTCATTTGGCTTAAGATACTGCTAACATTCCTCTCACAGATAAGAGGGACTTTGGAGTAGGCATTATCTGTCTTTAAATATTAGGCATAACTATGTAACTAAAGAAAACTGGCAGCTACTTGACAAATTTGTGACTGGTGATGTTTGAAGGATGAAGGATTTTGCAAATGGGGAGAACAACTGTCTGCAGTAGACACTTACGTGAAATAGAAATCTGGTTGGACTGCAGAATGACATTTGGCAAAAGGACCATCTGAGTTAGTCAGGATTTGACACCTTGAAGTTGTGTTTTGCTGCTCCAGCTGATTTTCACTGCAACCTTGGAAAAGCCCTGGATCTGGTTCCTCTTCAGACTCATTTTCTGAGACGACATCTCGTCTGTAAATGAAGTCATTATGAAATCATCCGTGTTCTGTGTACATCCAGCATTAGTGGTACTACTCTCTGAGTAACACTGCAAGAATACTTCTGCCTTGTGGTGTAAATGTAAGCTTATTTCTCTTTCGTATGTCCTGAATGGTTAAGGAGATATAGCAAATCAAAGATGTACTGGAGCACTTCCTACCATGTCAGAGATTTACGCATATTTAAAGTAAACAGGATATGTGTAGTTATCTTTTTGGAAATTCTGCATTACACGTGTCTTATCCATTGCCTCCTTCATCCAGTCTATTCAACAAAAGTTAAATGTTAGTCAGAAGGATGCAGCTGGAATAAAGCCCTGTTTCTTGGATATATGTTCACTTTCACTGAGCAACTGGCTGCATGCCTGAAATGCCAGAATTTTCCTATAGGCACAGCCTCCAGAGCCCCTTATGCTCAATGCTGCCCCATATACTGTTTTCTGGCAGGCAAATTTTTGCAGCCAAAATGCATCCAGATAGCTAATGTAGTTCCATTGCCTTTCTGGAAAAGCAATGTGTTAATGGCTAAGCAATTTCCACAGGCTTTCAAACTAACAGGAAGAAAGGCAGGAAGGCAGGAAGGCAGGAAAGCAGGAAACCTCAAGGAAACAAGAAAACCCTTTTTAAATGTTATGTGTGGACTAAAAATTAGCATGTAATTTTTCCTGACCACAAATATCATGCTCATGTACAGTCAAAAAGAATGTCCGTACTTTTTGTGTAGTGGTAGAAAACAAATAGCCATGAAAGCAAGAAAATCAGCCTCTTTTCTGGGAGGAACTGTGAATTTATGTTGATGGATTTCAAAGCTACCTTCATGTTCCAGAGGAAAGACTGACACTGAATCAGGATTTGCACTCACTCAGGCCTATCCAGCACATGTCTTTTTGCCAGGAACCATGAGCTTGGCAAAGATGTTATTCATCCCTGTGCCCTAACACTTGTAATGGCTGTGACTCCAGAGAGAGATACTGAATTGGAGTCATGAACTGATAGTTCAGACCTCTTTTGGCCAGATACAAGGGTACAGATAATTCACCCTAGTGATGAGCAGGAAAAGTCCCTACACATAAACAAAGGGAAGAAGAAAGATAAGACAGAAATGAGACAGTGTAATTATTCCTAGAGGTTGACTATGACTTAATTCACTCACTTCTAGTGGCAGTGCTTGGTGTGGATATTAAATAGAAAATAAAGTACCTGAGACGAGAGCTTCTTGTCACAGGAACTTTCCAGCTTTCACCAAATACATTCACATTCCTCACCCAAACACCATTTGGATTTGTGAAGTCATTTCTGGATGTCCCATCAAAGTCACCACACAAGCCTTCCACTCTGCTTCTGTAGGTGGTAGCCAGCTTTATGTCTAGGCAGAGTCAGAAGGAAAAAAAAGGTATCACACAGAAATCATTACCACTGAGTGTATGGAAGAGGTGGAAATCAATACCAAGTGCCACGGGTCATGATTTAGATTGCAGGTTGTAATGTGACATGGGCTTAATACATAGCATAAGAGCACAGTCCTGAACCTGAACCTAAATGCCTTCATACATGTATTCACAGTTTCTGTGCTCTGCAACATGGATCATGAAAAAGTAATTTTTCACAAGATTTTATATAACCTGATATCACTGCCTGGGTGCTGTTAGTGCATGCTGTTTACTGCTTTGCAACAAACAGAATGCATCACCCCCTTTTTTCCCCTTCACTTACAATCCACTTGACCACTGAGAAATACAATTTCCATAGATAGATATTTGCTTTCTGCAATGGAATTTCTGGAATCATTTGGAATGATGGCCATGTAAATAAATTGCCTGGCACTTTCACCACGCACTCAGAAATACTCTAGCTATATGCTGTAGTAAATCAAGAGTAACTGTGCTTTGAATAGAGGAGGTATCATGTGTCCGGCTCACAGGAGTGACTTGTGTATATGCCATGTGAAAGTCCTGGCAAACAGTAAAGGATGGGATTATCTGGAGCAGGCTTGAGAGGAGGCGAAATGATACACTCAATGTACAGCCTGAGGATCTTCTGTGACTGGGTTCAGCTGGCAAAGGGGCACATCCAGATTTTGCCCCATCATCCCAATTAATATTTTAAAGTCATTTGCTTTTGTTTTTATCATTCAGACCTTACTTAACATTAAAAAAATGTCTGACAGTCTGACTCTACATCTCATTTCTCCTAAGTTCAGTGGGATTCAAATAGAGAAATGCCTGTTTTATGGGTTTTTTTCTGGTTCCTGGGAAACACTACTTTCTGATATTTTCTGGTATTTTGTATCAGAAAAGACCATAAGCGCAAAGGGTGATGATTTCAAATTTTGCCTTGGGTTTAGACCTTCTCTGGAATGAGAACATTTTTGAGGGCAGCGCACAAATATTTCTGCACAGTTTTTTAGTATCATTTACCTGCATTTTGACTGCCATCAAAGCTCACGTATAAGCCAAAATCTGTCTCCAGATAAATTCTTGTTGTTCTCTGATATATGTGAATGCCTTCATGAGGTCGAACAGGGGGCCACACCTTCACACCATCCAACTAACAAGGCATGAAAAAATTAAAATTCATTATATATAAGCCAAATTAAAATCAGATTTCAGTACAGGTCAATGCTACAATCCAATACTTCTCTGGTTTTATGATAAATATATCAGATAATTTAATAACTTTTTTTTTTTTTAGTTAACAAAATCATGTATTGAGGAAAATTATCTGAACACAGTACTTTCATATCATTAAAAGAAATTTCTATTATTGAGCTAAAAATGTAATATAGCAGCTATGTATGCTCTTACATCAATAAAGAAGGAAGGAAATTAAATTATCCTAGCACAAAACAAACCTTTCCTTACCATTGATAAAAATTGGTGTGGCTTTATTGTAAGCCTTGGGAAATTCAGGATTTCATTGCTAAAACTATAACTATTGATTTACTTGTTTGATGTAGAATTGTATCTTTCATAGCTATGGAGAAAAAAGACTCCACACAACTGAAAATCTCATTTGTGGTTGCCTCACAGCACTGATGCAATAATACAGTTCACTTTAATCCTTTAATTCTTTGAAAAGAGTGTCCATTACTCAAAAGTGTTTTCCTCCAAGGGAGTGCCTTCCTCTGTACTCTGCAGTTGGGGAAGGACTTACCAGAACCTGCTTGTTCTGCCTGAATCGCACTGTGTGGTTGTAAACATTGATGAGGATCTCTTTCAGGTTAGTGATGCGTCGAATTCCACGTAAAGGATAGTTCGTGCCTTCAATGCTGAACTCTGTCAGAGTGTCAGGTAGGCCAGGGATGGTCTGAGCCAGAATGTATGTGTATTTCCCTTGGAAGTGGTGCACCAGCCCATCAAAGGTGATGTAGTGTGGGTCACCCATGATCTGGCATTTCCCAAAACCTGCAAGGGAAGACTTCATCACTCTCCAGTCTAAATGTGCACGCGCAAGATGCCATGCCTGGATTGGTCCAAACTGTTAGATAAAAAATGATTGCTGCTAGCATGCAGGTCTGAAAGTAAAGGTGGGTGCTCAGGCTTCACTCTAGTGAATATACACTCAAACAGAGAGATGGACAGAGAAACTCATTCCTCTGCTGAGAACCACTGTAAGCCAATTGAGCTGAAGAAGAACATTAGGGTTTATAGAATTTATTGAGACTAAGTCGTGTACATTGGCCCTCTGCAGAGAAATGACTCTGACACAAGTGGGGCTTGAAGTGGCCTGTTAAGAGATGTTGTTTTCCTAACCTCTGTCATGTGTTGTTACAAAATTGAAAAGCAATGTTCAATTTTGGCTGACTCAATGCTGTCACTGATTTCTAAACTGATCATTTGATTTACCAGACCTAACAATCAGATACAGTGACTAACATCTATGTATTCTCCTCGATCACTGAGCACAGAGTAAATCATTATGCCAGGAGCAAGGCATAGGAAGGCTGTCCTTAAAACTGCTGGGGTGCCTCTGCTCAGATATTTTGCCAAAGTGTAGCAGGGGGACACTGGATTTGCCTTATGCTTTTGTATGGCTCCTCAATACAGTAGGACTGATGCCACACTATTCTTCAAACTTGAAGTGTAGGGCCACTATGCAACAAGCTCTCTCCTAATCAACCCAACCCAGAAAATATGAGATTAACTTTGCCTAGCCAACACAAATGTTGAATGAAAAGCACCAAAGTCCTCTGACTGGCCTATCATATATGTGTCCAGATCTGCTCTGTCCTGGTTTTGCTTATTGGCTTGGTTTTTTTCCCCTGTTCTCAAATCAACATTCAATGGAAAAAGCAGGGTCTTTGTGATAGGATTCACAAGGTAAGTTTTGG
The DNA here is from genome assembly GCA_013400435.1 of Pycnonotus jocosus. Lineage (NCBI taxonomy): Eukaryota > Metazoa > Chordata > Aves > Passeriformes > Pycnonotidae > Pycnonotus > Pycnonotus jocosus. The sequence goes on along the minus strand of VWYP01002022.1, from coordinate 11,170 downwards.
GTTTGGTAGATGCAGTGGGAATTTCTTAAAAGAAATTTTATTCAAACTAGTCAGACCAAACTGTAAAATTTCCAGATATAAGTAAATTCTACTCAGGTATCCATTTCCCTCTACAAATTCTCTGCATGGAATAAGAACCTTCTGTTATGAGAACTGAGGCCTTTTTGTATTCAATAAGATGTTGTCAACAAAGCAGAGTTGCCTTCTTTCCCTGTCAAAGAATGGAATTGCCATGAAAGAAAGTATGTACACCCACAGCCTCCCTCCTTCTGCAGCCCTCAAGTGAACCCCAAGTGAAGACCTGCTTGCACATACTTGTTGGACTGCACTTGTTTTTTCCATTTTTGATCACGCAGGTTTCTCTGGAATCGCAGCTATAGCTGTTGCAACTGATGACACCATTGCTCTGGCACTGGCATCTGTTGGTGCAGTGTGGAGTTATCCATGTCTCTCCAGCCTGGACACAAGTTGTGTTAATAATGTGTTATCAAGGTGCTCAGCTTTGCAATGCAATGGAAGTTCAATACCAAAGGTGTGGACAACGTTGTCCAGTTGGCAATTCCACAACTGCTTGATTAAGTGTAGTCTCACCAACAGCCTGTGAGAGGGGATCTCAGTCCATTTATCTTACTGTTTTCAACATGAGAATTTGAACAAAAAACTGGACTAGGACAGACTGCCTGAATAATTCTAATCAATTGACTGTTTTAAAATAGGCCTCAGATTTGGCCTCAGGTGCAAAGTACTAAGCAAGCTTCTGTATCTCCTAATACCCAAGACAGCAGCTTTTACTAATCAGATGAAAAGTATTTGAGAGGTAGATACTGAAGTCTTTGACCTCTCTCTCTCTCTCTTTCATATTAAGATGGACAGGGGACCAATTTTCTACAAGTTTTGAAGTCAGAGATTTGCTCCACAAACTACTTACGCTGTAGTAATTGTTGTCATCATCCCTGCAGCCACAACTGCTGAGAGGCACACAGTTGCCATTGCTGAGCACATAATTATCATCACATTCACAGCCCTCTGTGCACTCTTCTGTCTTCTCACAAAGGGAAGAGGCAAAAATGTCACTGCATGTTGATGGGCAGTTAGAGACACAGTCTTTGTAGTGGCTCCGGGATGGACAGGGCAATGCTGTGTGGGAGAACAGAGCCAGCTTTATTAAATACATTTACAAAGTGCACTGCAAACACTGAAAGCTACACCATGGCCTAATGAATGGTAGTACAGAACTGCCTTTTAATAGCTGATTTTGATCTTCAGCTGGTTTTTATTTTTATATTTTACTTTAAAAAAATCAAAACAACAAAAAAACAAAATAAAGAATGCTCTCTAGAACTGCTTATTCAGTTTTATTACAGATATGACTGAACCATCTGGCACTAGATTATCCAGATTCAGTATTTAGTTCAGCTGCAAAGGCTTCTTTGGGCATTGCTAGAAATCAACTCTCAAAGGCAAATTCCTTAAAATATTCAACCCTCCATTGGTGCAAATCAGGTGTAAATTTGGTTTAACTACAAACATGCAAGAGCAGTCAGACTGCAGGTTCATCTAGCTCTAAACCCTATTTATGCCAATGACTGGACATGCGTAATGGGACAGTTCATTAAACAGTGTAACATGACAAAATGTTTGCCAGTCCAGTATTTTCCTCTACTCATTGCAAGGAGGCAGCTAGGGATTTCTGATGGATCTATTAAACATTCATCTAACTTGGTTTTTAACCAGTTAACTGTTTTGTCCTCCACATCATTATGTGATAATCCCACAATATAATACTAAATTGTAAAAAACTCCACACAAATAAAACCCCACTACATGATCTTTGCTAATTTTAACATAATTTGTTTGTAGCTTTGTTGAAAGGGTGGAGTGAGGCACATACCCTGGAGATTAATCTGAAAACAGGGTCCATAATTACTGGGCAAATTGACAGGTTTTGTTCAAATCACAGTGAGTGGCGTTGAGTCCTGTGTCCTGACACCATATCTTTCTTTCTTTTAGTCTTCTGGTTATATTAGTTCTACAGGCTTACTACAATATGTCATTTGGCTACCAATGCCATTCTAACTCCACATGAATATCCATAATTTGTCTAGTTCTGAGTTATCTGGTTTTTTTTTTTCTGAATGTGAAAGCAGTTCAGTGCAGCAGTGAAATCATGATAGTAGAATTGCATCTTGTAAGAATTTAGATTTAATTTTCTTTTACATAAGTTGTTCACCTAATTCTGCTAATTTTTGCATGCTGTCAGTCATTCAGGTTCAGGTTTTTCACTTGCTTGTGTACTTACGACAGAATGTGCTATTCCTCCATTTAATGGTGATTCCATGATTCTTGCAGGTGTCCACATAGACTTGAACTATGTCGCAGAGAGCAGACTTCATTCCATCATACTGGCACATATCATAGATGCAGATCTCTACGAAGTCATCAGGGTTGACTAGACTATGGCATTCTTTGAATTTGTCTGATTTTAGAACATTGCACTGTGTTTCAATGTCTTGTTTATTCTCAGCAGTGCAAGGAGGATCATCATCTTCTCTTGAGTCTGGCAAACAACTGCAAGAAAGCACAGACACAGCCTGCTATAAGACAGACTGAAACTGAAAAGTTTCTTTCCACTGAAAAGTAGAAAAGCCTGGGAACTATGACTTCCTTCTGTCAATGGATGAAAGACTGGGCAGAAGTAGACCTGCCTGACAACCACCATGCTGTGTCTGACACCTGTTACTCCCATTGAACTTGACCCTGGCTAGAGGATTGGCTTCACAGCTTGACCTTGGATCTGTCTCACCACTGCAAATTTCTGTGTGGTGACCTGAGCTGAGCCAGCCTGACCTTGGCATCCGTCTGCGGGGCTTCCCTGCTTGCCTTGCTCAGGTAGAGTGGGGTGGACCCTGGCTGGTGAGGCCACAGTTTTGCCAGCCGTGTTGTCACATGTCTGCCAGGGAGCAGCTGGCCCTCACCATTCCCTAGCACCATCAGCTTGCTCTGGGTGTTACCAGTGTAAAATAAGTCCGCATTGACTTCCCCAAAGACCCATTCTCCAAGTGTGTACGTAGATTGATAGAACAGCTGTGGTTTTCCTCTGGCCTGTGCGGTGGTTTCCTGTGGGGATGGCTGTTTTTTGAGCTACAAATTCAAGAAGAGAAAAGTCTGGTATACAGTGCTTACATGTTACAAAGTAGCAGACAGTCAAAACAATTGAAAATGATTCACTGGGTTCCTGAAGCAAGATTGGAGGTATGAAAATTATTTAACATTTACCCCTTATCACTCTCGTTCTCCACTTCCCAGCTATTTCCAAACTCTGGGGCAGGGACAACTGTACCATTGGTCAAGGACAGATCATCTTCACCATTACCATTGAAATTGCCACACATGCCATGCACCTGCAGATGAAAAAGAATCATGACCTAAGCATGACCTCTTTGCATCAACTTCCCAAATAACTTCTTATTCATTGCCTGTGAAATAATGTGGTTAAATCACCATCAACAGCCAATACTATACCAGAAATTTCAGACATTCTCACTGCATCCATGGAGAAACAAAACAGAAATTACAGTAAATCTGTGATTCCCTAAGGCTTCAAGCTGTTTATTTCTCTAAATTAGAAGTATTCCCCATGACAGGTAATTTTCTTTAACTACACCCTTGGAACACAAAGAAGCTGTTGTGAGGAGAAAAAAATAGAAAGGAAAAAAAATACATGTGATACAATACAGGTAAAAAGAAAGATACAACAGCAAAACACAGAAATAAAAGGAACTAGAAGTAAATGCACAAAGCAGCCATATTGAAACAACACCAGGTGTTTGTATACTAAATCTTACCTGTGAGAAGTAAGAGCGTGGGAGGGTGATTTCCAGATAGTGATTGCCATCATATTTCACTATCAAACCAAAGTCACTTTCCACTACTATAAATTTGCCAACGATGCCAATGGACATGCCTTGCAGTCGGTTCTGCACTGGAGTGTAGACTCTCTCATTGTTCAGCTGGAGAGACATGTCATTTGTCAGTATGGACATTCCTCCCTGAAAGCTCACAATCCATATTCCTAGCAGTGCTGAATATTTCTCTGTGACAGTTTTCGTGCTTTACACTTCCACTATTGCATATTCCAGCTATGGGTTCCAGTAATCAGCCTATTAGCTGAGGAGGGCTGGGCAGGATTCGTAACCTGTGCTTTTAACAGGGAGCTGGAAAGATCCGTGGTAATGAGCAAGATTTTTCTCACCCATGGGGCAGATTCCCTGCCTCCAGGACTGTCATGGCTCCCCATGTTATTCTTGGCTGATAAATTATGCCTTGCTTGTTATAGGTGATTGGATTGATAAAAGCTGTTGAAGTGGGGAGTCCAATATTTTAATTCAGGCAACAATTCCCCAGTGTGGAGGTCCTGGGTTTAATCTCTAAGGTATGGACAATAGAACAGTAAACTCAAACCAGAAGCCTTGGGAACTAGTGAGAAATTATATTTCCTCATGGCATCCACTTAATGGGGGTACCCACAAGTGTTAAGCATGTGCATATATGTTCCTTAGGAAATGTGAAGACCTTTTCTTCTACAGCTATTCTAAGTGAGGTAATTTTAAGATACTTCTTGCTAGAAAAAAGAACACCACCACCTACCAGGATTCCTTGGTTTTTCTGAAGGGTGATTCGTACACCATACACATCTATGTAGACTTCTTTCAGGTATGTGGCCCCTCTTAGTCCTCTGTCTTCATTCTTGCCAAGAATGGTTATGGGAATGACATTGGTGGCAGTGTTCACAACCTCAACTAAAGTGTAGGTGCAGGTTCCCACAAAAGTGTACTTCATTCCATCAAAAGTGAAATAATGGGGATCTCCGACCACTTGACATGTTGCTTGACCTGAAGGTGAAAAAATGATCGAAGAATTTTGTACTGGATTTCACCATGGACTCAGTTGGGGCCAAAGCAGTTCACATTAGTGTAGCAGCAGTCAGTTGGGACTTCTTTACTATCCCATATGAAAAGATATTTATAATAAAGCTAGAAGAAGAAGAGAGTCTAATTATGGAATTGACACTGGGGTTGTTTTCAGGCAGGACTCACCATTAGAATGACAGCCCAGCACACCATCCTGAATACCACACTCCTCTTGGACTCCACACTCCCAGGCCTTGCACTCAATGATGTTATTTGCCTTGCAGGTGCAGCGCTCAGAGCAAGAGTAATTGGTGAACCAGCTTTCGTTTAGCTACATGGGAAAAAAGAGCATAGAAGTACATATTGTAAGGTAAATAGGAAGACAAAACCATAAAGGAAAATCAAATTGTTAGTATTTGAATGTGCATGATATATAATCATTTGAGCAATCGTAGCCATGCAGTTTATGGACCCAGAAAGCTGGCAATGTAAGTCTATTTAGAAACTATTAATGGTGTAAATATGAATTGTGTAGGTTTTTTTAACATGGATTTTCCCTCACAGTGATAAAGATCCCCTTGGTTTTGGTTTTTTCCTTTTATTCTTTAAATATCTGATGTAACTTGCCTGGTGATACTGGTTCTCTTCATCAACACAACCACAGTTGCTCTCTGGTACACATTTGTCTCCACTCAAAACATAGCCTTCCTTACAGAAGCAACCTTCCACTGGCAAAGAACTGCAGGAATCCACTGCTGTTCTGTTCAAACAGGTAGAGGGACACCTAGTACCACAGCTCTTGTAGATGCTGCCTCCAGGACAGGACATTGCTAAAAAAAGAGGGAAAAAAAAAGATCACTCAAAAGGGTAAAATCATAATAAAGGTTTTCCTGATGCTCTCACTGTTTGCTCCTGAAAATATACAAAATGGCTGTTAGAAAGTCTGACAGGAGAGTGTCCAGTACAAACCTTTTTCTGCTGGCTTAAAGGCATAAAGTGACCCAGTTATGAGAATAGAAGAATCTTTTGCCGTACCAGCAGATATGTCCCCATTACTGTAGTTACTATTTGGGCATCTGCTATATATTCCAAAATAGAACTAAAAATCACACTCTTTCACTGATACTCCTTGAGAACAATGTACTTTCACACTCCTCTTGCTTATGGTAGAATTAGGCTTCTCTCACTCAAATCATGGTCCCCAGGGATAGCATTATGTTTTACAGAAATCCCAAAGCATTTGTCCATTTCTGTCATCTAAAAAACCATAGAAAAACATGGGTTTGGTTGGATTCTGTTATAAATCACTATGTATGTTTCTCATTTCTGTCCCCATAACAGGATGTCTTAGTCCTGTCAGACAATTACAGCCCACATGTACAGTCATCTACCCAGACTTCCTTCCCTTGGTCAGGACCTTAATTGTATTTTTATTTGAATCACTGATGAAGAGAGCACTTGAGAGTCAGTCTTTCTAATGTTGCTGACTTTTCTCTATTACTATAATAAAGCCATAGGTATTTAGGTCCTGGCCTATAGCCTCAGACTATAGAGTCTGGATGCCCACACCTTTAATTTGATTTGGAGCATTAAACACTCATTTCTTGTTCTATATTCTTTTTATATAAGAATTCTTTGTCCTCTCACAGCTGACTTACTGGGTGCTTTATCACAGTAATTCTTTTCTGAACTGACCAGCTCCTAGAACCTATCAGGTTTTTTAATGGTTTAGTTTAAATGCACAGCTAATTGTTGATCACATCAAAAAAAGGGAAAAAAAAAAAAGAAAAAGAAAAAAGGTGCAGATCTGCAGAAGGTAATCCAATGGTAACTGGTATAATAAAAAATAGTGTACGACAAAAAGGGATAGAGAACAATTACGGTTTATTTAAGTATGGATGACCTTGAGAGGACTTTTTTCTCTCCAGGTGTGTTGTTTGTGGACTTAAATGCCCTTTAGAAAATGCTACCCAGAGAAGTTGTGGATGCCTCCTTCCTGGAATTATTCAAGACCGGATTGGATGGGGCTTTGAGAAAGCTGTTTTAATGGAGGACATCCCTGCCCATGGCAGGAGGGTTGGAACTATATGGTATTTAAGGTCCTTTCCAACCAAACCATTCTATTATTCTATAATTGTATGTCTGACATGGAAAAGATAGAGGACAATGAAGTTAAAATTCAGAACAGATATTTGTATCAAAACACTCACGGCAAAGAGTAGCATTCCTCCACTCTATGCATATCTCAGCATTGACACATGACTCAGCATAGGCCTGCAGTCCATAGCATAAGGATGTTGCCTGTCCGCCAGTGAAACACATGTCATAGACACAGTTTTCAAAGAAATTCTGTGGAGGCACCTTGGTGTGACAGTCCTTGAAGATTCCTGTGTAAATCAAAGAAGATATATAGGAGAGAAAAAACCCAGTATAATGTTAAGACTGACCATCATGTATTTTCTGTCACAGCAAACACATTGTAGGTATTGCAGGTTATGTTAAGTAAATTAATCCAGTACTTGAAGTGGATACACAATGCACAATATGAGAATGGGTTCCCTGGATCAAGTTTTCTTCTTTTTCCATGATTGATACAACATAACTTACATAAATTAAGCATTGCTGCCTAGGGAAACCACTAATTCTAGACAACTACAGGGAACATGTACAGAATTTCAGATAAAGTATTTGTAATAGACACACTGACAGTCCATCTGCACTATTTCTTTTAGCAAGCAATGTAGAAGCCACTGTAACACAAAGGGCAGCTATGGTTCCCTGCACATGTTCTCAGATAAAATTCATGGACACATTGGCATTGTCTGAAAAGACAACATATTCTGGCCAGGCACCTATGGGTTTTACATTGGCCATTCACACTGGAGGCTTTATATGCTTCCAATATAAGCTCAGAAAAAGAGACCATAGAGAAGGGACAAAACAAGCTGGACCATGCTCCATCATCTGGCTCACAGAGATCTACCAACACATTACCTGTTGGGTCTGTGATCATGCCACATGCGGTGTTTTTCTTTGCTTCACTCTCCAATGCAGCATCACATTGCTCTTCTGTCCCACCACTGGAGCATCTGGGGAAAGCAAGCAAATCAAACATGTGTTTCACATCTCTTACTATCAGATTTTCAGTGGAAAATTAGTACATGACAACCCTGCACAAAAGAATGCATTTTATTTCTGTCACAAGACTTTATCCAGCTTCTTTGAAAAGCTGATGTCAGCCCTCTCAGTGAATGGACTCCTTTTCTGATCCCTTCTGAGTGATTCAAAGGCTAATTCTTAGCTGAAAAAAAAAAAAAAAAAAAAAGAAAAAAAAAGAGCTATAGGATCCAAACAACTATGGTTTCCAATCAGGGAACTGGACTGATATACCATGCCCCCTCACACTCAACAGACAAATCCTGCTTTGGAAAAAGAGACTTAAAGGACACAAGCCCTGTTATCATTCACTAGTTTATGCAAAACTCCAGCTCTCTACTTCTAATAGGCAGCTAGAAAATGTAGAACGTTACTGGATGAAAAAGCCAGCAAGCAGATGGATATTTGATTTTAAGAGTTTGCTCAGCAAATGCCACATGATGAAATGATTTTACATACATGGTGTTATTCTCGGGCACCAGCCAGCTTTCTCCAAGATCAGTGGAACCACTTGCAATGTCACCATTGGGCTTGATATTGTCATCATTTGGATCACCATTATAATTACCTGTGAGGGTAAAAAGAGATTTATGGGACATATGAAACCTGTAGAAAAACCCTAGGTTTCAGGCTGTAAAATAAATTAAAATGAGATAGGGAAAGTATATATGTAACATCAATCTGTACTGGGCAAAATAAGAGCAGAATTGTGATTTGATTACTGACAAGAGCTGCTGTTCAGACATCTGAAGCAGGAAGTCTGTAAGTTCCTATGTAACTAGATTACATAGAATCCAAGAAAAAACTTATCTAAAAAACCCTTACTCTTTTTCTTGCATCCTACATGTAGAATGCTGGACTAAAAATTAAACAGTGCTATTTACACCATTATATTCTTAGGCAGATTTCCCACATTGAAAGTGTGAAAAACTCATGAAGAGATAATTGAACTAGGAAACTCCATATGATCCAAACCAAAGAATAATCAGAAACTCACAAGACAAACTACTCTTGTAATTTCTACATGCTAAGAAAAAAAAAATTAAGTAATCACTAGCTACTACTTACCACAGAGGCCACAGAGTAGACCACTGTAATTAGAGGGCACAGAGACTTCTGCATAATGATTTCCATCATATCTCACCCACAGTCCAAAGTCAGTTTCCAAGAGAACATATCCACCACTGCTTTGAATACTGATCTTCTTTTCAATAAATACAGGCAGGTTCATTCTGTGACCATTCACCTGTACAGCAAGTTGTGAAAGTAAGCATAAGGCTGTTGGGACTCCTACAACTATCAGCAGCTAGTACGGATTGCTGAAACATAGGATCTTGTGCACAGGGGAACTGGAACCGATTAAAGAACATCTGAGCATGTTGGAGATCTCATTAAAAGAGGTAGATATAATTAATTTTTTAAAAAGTTTTGTTATAAACTCTACGGAGATAGTTATCTGCATGTAAGTTAAAAATTATATGTGTCTTTTAAATAGGTATTTTCTTACATTCACTTTCTTGTTTTTCAGCAGAGAAATCTGATTGTCATAGACTTCCACATGCACTGACTTCACGTAAGAGACTTTGGTGTTGGCTCCTCTGTGCTCATTTGTTGTGGACACATCAAAGTATGGAACACTCTCAGAGGCCGTGCACACTTTGGAAAGGGTGTAAGTGCAATTTCCCATGAAATTATGGACTTTGTTATCAAAAGTGTTGTAATGTGGGTCCCCAGAGGCGGTGCAGGAAGCACGATCTGAGAAGAAAGAAAAAGTCCCTCTGAGTCTTCACCAGACTTTTGCAGCTGCTTGGTTCCTAGTTTGTTTGTTTTATGTTGTATTTGTTGCTCAGATGTAACAGTGATGACATCAGTCAATAGCACTCCAAAGGCCAACCCACCCTTCTGTCTTTGGACCCACAACGAATCTACTCTTGTGTATCAGAAATCTATGCTAGAGGTTGATGAAGAAAGTTGGATAAAAGGCATTGTTAAGACATCATTATATAAAACAGAGCAGTGAGGTTTTAGTGTCCAGATCTGAAAGGCTCTTTGTGAGTAAACAGGAAGGATTTACTCAAAAACATTATAAGGCTGGTTAGCTGGAATAGACTGCTGAACTATCAGCTGTCTGGGGTTTGGTGCTCATCATCTGTGGAACTTAAATTGAGTATTGCTTTCACAAGATATCCTTTACACACTTAAAAAAAAAATTAAATGGCCAGTGAAAATATGTACAAATGGAGGTACACTGTGTATGCATTCATGTGTGAGACCTGCGTAAGATTTTGAATGTTGATAAAAACTTCTGATTTTAAAGGAAAAAACTTTCCATCATCTCTGACCAGAGTTGAGCCTTAAGGTGCTTCATGGTGTTTACCAAAAACAGGAAGGGAGATTTTTGAGAGGTTGAGAGAACATTTTTGCTTTTCAATGTCACGTTAAAATATAGCTACATTTAAGATTGTGTCTATGTGTCAACCATAACTCCTTACAAAGAAAGACATACTTAACTATTACCAAGAAAAGCAGAAGAAATCTAAACAGAGTAGGTGAGCCAGGACTCTCTTGTACTTAAACAAGCAGATACATATAGACATTAGTGATTAAAATTGGAGGGAACCAGCAATTAAAATTTACCTAAACTGACATTTTAGAACATACACTATTGAAAAAAGTAGTCTTTTCCAAGAAAATAAAATTGGATTATACCTGAAACAAAACCAAAATTTGAAAATTAAATTAAATTTAAAAATATGCAGACAATAACATCTGTATAACATACGCCATACAAATAAGTAGTATGAATATATATGGACATGGCAATGAAGAGTATGTAAGATAACTATCACATGTGGTCTACTCTTACAAAAACATCAGCATTGTGGCAAAAGAGACCTATTGGAAGATGTATAGAGTTGAAAGCCAGAAAGACTCCCAGAAGAAAAGAAATGTTCCAAAAGTGTAATTAGCAAGCAAAAGCTGTGACTATCCAGTATAAAATCCTGGTCAGATGGCTATGGGACCTGGATTCAGAAGACAGGGAAGTGCTAAAAGGAAGTAAGAGAAGGAGATTAGAGATGACAGTACCTGAGCTGGGCGTGGGT
>VWYP01002019.1:354-25086 GCA_013400435.1 Pycnonotus jocosus | reverse complement strand
AAAAAAAAAAAAAAGGCAACTGTGACACAGTTCACTTTACAGTTATTTTCCAGATTATTCTAAATAATTGAGCATTAGAAGAATCTGTCTATTCCCACAGGAAAAACTGTCCAATAAGCCTCTCCCTTCATCTAAGGGTCACAGAGGAAACCCTGGCTAGACATTTTGGTGACTAATTTAAACTATCTGGCAAGACAATTGATAGCACCCTTCCTTTGTGTTGTGACAAATATATTTCGACTGCAGTTTATTAACATAATCCAGCACAACCACAGACATATTGTATGCATTATAGCATAGAAGTAGAAACATCTTTTGCACATCACAGTCTTTATTCTCTCTCTTTTTTGACAAGGATCTGGATAATTGCCTCAGCAAATGAACTGCTGTGTTCAGTCTGTTTCTGTAATTTCATAAATTGTTTTCCATGCTAAAACTAAGCAAGCTTTTACTAAGTATAAAGAACCACAGTGTAATTACAGAAGCAATATTATTAAAAAGTGTGACAGAAATGGCATTTTAACTTACAAGTACTTTTTCTTTTCTTTGTTACAACAAATCAAATACATCATGAAGTGCCAGTTGGTGAGCAACACTGTCTTCTGCCTCTCTGTCTCTCTCCCTTTCATGTACACACATGTACACAGACTTTGAACTGAGACTTACACAGAAGATTACTGCATAAACTGGATCATAAGTTACTAGCTGAGGTTCCCACCATTTCAGGAAATTTTGTTTAAAATTGAAAGTAAGAGTACTTGTCTCATATTTAACATAAGCTGAATATTTAGCTTTTGGGCTTTTATCTGAATATATTGGTTCCCTTTATTGGTAAACGGAATTAGAATTATTCCCATTACATGGATGGAAAAAGTGAGATGCAAGAAGTGATTAACTTTCCCCGGACTCAAACCCAGTGAATGACCAGGCTAAGAATGAAACTTAAATTTGCTGTCTTAATCATTGAACCACACTGCCTGCAATCAATATGGCCTTGATCCAGAGCCCACTGAAATCAATGAAAAGGAAGGTTTTGACCAGGTCCTGTATGTAATGTAAAGTCCTTCCTTTAGTTTATTTTCTTCCTAATGATGTGGTTATTAAAGTGCAGTTTTTCCATACAATACCTTCATAGAGAGTAATTAAATCAATCAGTGAGAGTGATAGAATTTGAATCAGGAGTAGTGGCCATCTTCCCCATTTCTGAATCCTGTCCTTTTAAATTATTTTAAGTGAGACACCTTTTTATATATGAAATGTTTGTATATTTAAATTCCATTAATTTTCTTTAAATATATATGTATATAAATACACACATACACACACACACACACACACAAATATATTTATTTATGTAAGGAATCTGGTTAACGTTTCTTTAGGTTTTCCAGGACTCTATATTCAGTCCTTTGCATTTATTAGTCCTCAAATGAACACAACTGCTAGTATGAGCAACACTAAGTGGAACACTAGCATGTATCATTGTGTTTATAAAGTGTGTGCTGGCTGGAGCAATGTGGGTTCTGAAGTTAGCTTTACTAAAGAAGAAGGAAAAGGAAAAAAACCTAAAAGGTTTTGTGAAAATATTTAACTAAAAGCATGATTTTAAATTGTTTTTAAACATTTATGTAATCTTCTGAAAATTTAGGATATAGTTACAGTTGTGAAGTCTATGCAAATATGATGTTTTCAATATTTTTCACATCCTTTTTTAGTGTCTGTGGTGTGATATGTCCATAGGCTTTTATTAGATTAACAGAGTTGCTGCAAAAGTGAGTGAGACTGTCATGAAACATAAAATACCTTTTCTATTATGTTTTGTGGTTCTGAGAACTGGGAAAAATGAGAACAACTGCAGTAGTTATTGAACTGAAGCATAGTAATTGTATTTAGTTAATCACTTCACAAAAATTAACTGCATGAAATCTTGCCTTGATTCATGTAGCGGTTGTTTGTGATCTTTAAAATTGGTTCACCTAACAGCTCAAGATCTGTGAAAACTTGAAGTGATTGACCCTGTCACATTGGTGAGTTCTAGTTGCAATACTAAGGAAAGAGTTTCAATAGGTGTTCCTTCCAAGGAGCCTCCTGGTGAAATATTTTTAAACATTTTCTTTTTTATTTTTTTTTTAAATAATCTTTGAAACTTATAAACTATATAAACACCTTTTATACAAGTCCTTAAATCTCGCTGTTTTCTAGTATGGTGCTTCAAATGTGGTTTTAGCATGTCTGATTTTACAGTTATATTTTCCTTTTTTGGCACCATACTCAGAAACATATCTGAGTACTCTCACATCTTTAAATGTCTGGGAAAGGACCTGTACAATGTCATGTACTCAGGTATTTTATTTTACCATTTTTCTTAGATGAAGTTTGGGGTATTCTGAGTTCTTGGATGTTCAGTAATTTTTAGTTCCAGGCTTAGTATGATTAAAGGGATTTTTCTTTTCAGGGTTGGAATTGAAATTTGAAATACCTGTATCAGGCATACTGTTGAGTAAACAGCAGTGTTAGTGAAACCAAATCTACAGCTTTATTATTGTGCTGAAACGTATTACAGATCTCTGATTTCCTCCAAAGCTTCTCTCCAGCCCACCTTCAGCAGCACTTGTCATCCAGAGCTACGTTTGCTTGGCTGAGCAAGATGTGAGGTGTGTCTAGGCAGGAGCTGCTGGTTGATCAGCTGCTACCTCCTCACTATTAAGTGCAGTGGAATGTCCTGGCTTGTGAGTACTTGGCAGGCCAAAACAAAAGGGTCTGGGGGCTGCATGTAGCTTCTGGGTCATGTTTTGTTCTACTGTATTGCAAGAGTTAGGTACATATGCACAGCTTACCTTTCTACCAAAGACAGCAAAAGCACATTGAAGGATTCAGAAATTGTGGAAAGGAAAAAGGATTGACACGTGGACTCTGGAAATGCTTAATCAGTATTTCCTGTGGAGACATAGTCAGATGGGATGACAAGCCTTTTTGTTAAATTATACTATAATTATTTTCTTAATTTAGGGGGACAAACATTTTCTGCTAGTTATCATACCCTGGCCACAAATGGGAATTAAAGTATGCCTCTGTCTGGCTTCCTTTCAACAACATGAAAGTTGGAATCCAAGGGTCTTCTGTCTGAATCTAGTGAGTCATGGGGTATGTTTGCCCCATCTGCTCTCCATGCTGAGGTTTCATACACATGGAGTTTTGAGGAGTATGTCCAGTTCACTATTTGTTGAGAACCTGCTGTTCTGTGAGAAGCAATTCCTCAGAAAGCTGCTGACGTTGGTCCATTTTTTACACTGATGTTTTGTGTTCTTGAAAAGATCAGGAGCCTTTTAGTATATGGAAGGAATAATGTTTTATGAAGCAAAGATAAAGAATACAAGCAAAATACTTCTGGCCTCTATGTAATTTTGCTCAAAATATGAGTGTATTTTTGACCTGGCAAGTTACAAGCCTTTTTGAAAAATTGCCCATCAGTGATACAGATAAATTCTCAGTAGTTAAACTCTTCGGAGCGGAAGGTTCAGAACTGCACAGGTGACCCTCAAGAACTTGCAGGTGCTTTACAAAATAGTCTAAATTAGTTGGAGCTCCTGATATTTTTCTATAACCATTAACCATCAAGGCAACATATGTACATTGTGAACACTAGTAAAAAAGACATTTGAAAGGGAAGAGTGTGTATATGTGTGTGTGTGTCTGTGTGTCTGTGTGTCTGTGTGTTGGGGGTATTTAGTCTAGAAATCATTAAAGTGAATTTCATACTTCCTCTTTTGGTGATTAATGTCTGTCTGGATTTCAATAGGATGGATTCACATGATGTCCAATGGCATGTTTTCACATGTGAGCTTTGCAGGGCTGTGGCAAATCAATCAGTTTGCTATTATGCCCATTACACTCAAAAATGTAGTGCTTAACCCTTAACATACCAAATTTTAAATTCTTCTAAATCTGAGTGGTCAGAGTATTTCTGCCTAATTTTCCTTTAAATTTTTTTTCATATTTTCATGTTTGCATCTTTGTCCCTAGTTTTTTTGATTATTTCTTTCTCTTTCACTCTCCACCTCCTGCCTTTGTCCCCGCTCCATGTTTTTTCTCTTAATCTGACCCAGTGCTTTCCTTCGCCTTTTACTTCCTTCACTATTCCTGGTCAAGTAGGTGTTCTGCTTCTCTCCACATATTTTTCACTCCCTTGAATTTTTACAAGGCAGTGGAATAGCTTTGCAGCTTCTTGTTGTGTTAAATAAACAGTTGAAAATTCATCACTTTCTCATAAGCAGTGATTTCCCAAAACATGTCAAGTATTTAAGATGTAGTAAAAGAGGAACAACTTGGCACAGATCCAAAATCTCATTTGACTTTAAAAATTGTTCCTGACCACAACATTAGAAAAATCAGAGAAGTGACAATTTTGTTTTGGGAAAATTATGTAAAAGGTCTGTTCTCATCTGCCAAGATTCCCTTCAACAGTATTGAATTTGGATGCTGACGCTAATGGAGAACTTACAGGGCTCCCAGAGTTATAGGTTTCTTTCAGTAGCATTTAATAATATTACTATCTAATAACTATTAGCTACTGTCCTACTCAGTAATTAGGTGAGTGAGATGCCTTCTGAGTTACCAGTTTTACCAGTCTCCTAGGGAGCATCTGCTTTTCATCTTTCAGTCCTTACTCAATGGGGCCACTGTTTCAGAGAAGGGAAGAAATTTTTAAATGAGGTGAAGAACATTACCATATATGCTTACAACTGAAAGGTGTATTTTAAACTGCTATACCGACAGACTCGAATGATAATTTTGAAAAGTAATACATCTGCATGAATGCATGGATATCTGCCAGTCATGGCCTCCAGTGGTTTCAGAGCAGTAGTTTTACAGATGAGACCTCCTTTCTGCTGTTCAGTCAAAAATGGTTCTAAGCTTGCTTCTTTACCCCACCACTGTCACTCACCCTCTCTAATGATGCAGTGTTTCTCTAGTTCCTCTGTCCTGGTCCTCAGTGACCCTTAAAGCCAAGCCTAGCACTTTTTACTGATGACTGCCACCACACCTGATTTATTCTTTCTTTTAGCCAGCCCAAATCCCTGCCCAATAATTTCTTCTAAATCAGATGAAAACAGTTTTCAATCAAGGGTTCTGCTAGGTCTTGTCTAATTAGCTCCTCCTTCAAACCCTGCCCCCTGAGAGCTATCCACACTCACCGGTCTCTCATCTTGTGCTTCCTCCTGCTCAAAGGTGTTTGTGCCTCACATCCTGTGCCATGACACCAGCCCTAGAGCTACCTGGCTACCCTAGGGCTGACCCGCCTACCCTGATCTCCTGGGCAGGGTGGGATCTGCTCTGGGCAGGTTTAATTTCCCAAAAAGAGAGGTGTTTGAGGAAGAGCAGATGCCCTTCATGGAGCTGGAGGGAGTGCCTTTGCCTGCACTGTAGACCATGGTCCCCCTCACCTCGTGTTCCCCTGCCTGCTGGTACAAGGTAAATCTCAAGACATCAGGAAAGGAAAGAACTTTCATGAGATGGGGAAGATGGGAGAAGAATGGAAGAACAGCACAAACAGCAATGCCCTAGATGAAGCTTTTCAGACTATGCTCTTTGGAGTGTACACGGCTGTTTTCCTGCTGTCTCCTATTCGAGAATTTCTGCTTTATAGAGTTAATTCTCAGTCTCTCTTCCTAAGCTGTTAATTGCGATTGAAAGGTAGAGGAACTGAGGAAAAGATGCATTAAGTAACTCAGGAAGTCAGTGAAATTGATCTAGAAACAACACCTTCATGCAGTCATGTGAGGGCCTGTTCCTTGTCTTCATGTTTGGCCTCAGAAATGCCTTTGTTTTTCTAGCCACTGCAGTTGGTAGGTGGAATTCAAACATTAATAACAGAGGCTTCCAGTTTCTGTCTTGAGGAAAACCTGCTAGACTGACTTTTTGTGCTGTCATGATGGCATCTCAATGCACTGGTCTTGTGCTGCTGGGAAATACCTGCCCCGCTTTTATAAAAAATTACTTGAGCACCAGAAGCAATGTGGCCAAATGTGTGTGGTGTGCTGCTTTTGCAAATCTCTGCAGAAGAGCTTTAGGAATTTCTGTATGGCATTCATTCCACCCTGCAATATGGACATCACTGGCCCCCTTCCTGCCTCTGGCCCAGCCAGGCAATGAATCAATGTTTTCATTTCTCAGAAGTATGCTAATACCGTGCTAAAGGCCACTGCAATCTTCTTGTATAGTTTGGTCTTTGCCTAGGAAAACTGAGACTATTCTCTGTGCTTGGTGTTCTCACTCATTTCAAAATTGTGCTGATATATATATATATATATATATATGTATTTAGGAAAATAGGTGGGAAGGGAAAACAACATTAAATAGCAATAATTTATAATTCTTTGATAAAAAACCAGATCAAGTTCTTTGTTGCAAAGACAGGAAAAAGTGTATCTAACCTAAGTTATTAGGTCTTCTGTGACAATGTACTTCACTTAAACTGTGTATGTACAGTGTAGCATTGAAAAAAAAAGGCTAAAACTCAGAAGTGCCTTTTCCTTATGTTTTATGTGGGGCTTTTTATTTTTCAATTTGAAAAGGATTTACAATGATTTAAAGACATTTTTCTAGATTTTGCTTTGAATACAAATCATGTCATAGAGCTTTGCCAAAATAAACTTGGCAGCTTACATTTTTCTTTCCTTTTTTTTTTTTGAGTGTTGGCATGTAATGAATATTAATGGGGCATCACTTCCTGGTTTTTGGCATGATACTTTCTTCATGTAAATACTGCTTTTTGAAATACCAAAAGCCTGTGTGCAGTTCAAGTCTTCAATTAAATTTAGATGAATTTATAAAGAATGTTGATTTTTTAAATTGTGAATGTGTTGAAAATTTTAATTCATTTTGTTAGAAATTTAGGGGAAGGCAATTTCATTAGTTTGAATTCCTTCTTAGCTACTTAGCACATCTTGTTCCTCTATGTCTGTCTTAAAGCTCCTGAAGTTAAACTCCTTTTCTTTTTGAGGATTTCACAGCAGCAAGCACATTGTCAGTAGTCAGGTAGTAGTAGGGAGAAGTGAATCAGTCTGGATAAAGTGAAAACGGGCTAAATTTGATCCTCAAACTGAAACTAACCACATCTATTTTGGGATTTTAATTTTTGTTTGTTTCTTTTGTTTGTTTTTTGTTTATAAATTACTATCACACACCTCTGCACCATCTGGCTTTTCCTAGGAGTGGAAACAGACTTATCAACATACTGCAACAGACTCTGTTTTTGTGGTGTGTCTGGCAGAACTGTTACCTGAAAACTCTGGAATTCTCACCAGAAGGATGGCTTTTAAGCAATTTCCAGACCAGTTTTCACACCAAAGAGTATTAGGTGGTAAGCAGAGTTGAGAAAAGAGCCTATGCTTGTGATTGCATCTTGTTTTCACCAATCACTAATTTGTGCTAGGCTAAACATTGCTTTTAATTATGACCTGGTGGAACTCTTACAAAAAAATGAGAGAGAAGTCTCATATTTATCTCATTTTGACTTGAACTTTTCATCACGAAAATCTGCTGGCTATAATGAGGTGACACATGAATTTCTTACAGCTGAATTTAGTCCTATCTGTAGTGCATGCTTGTTTAATGTTAGGGCCGTCCATCACATAGCCCCCATTCCATCTGGCCTGTGCTTTTGTCCTGCAGGAGAAAAAAGTTGCAGTTAAGGGCTGAGTGTGGTGATTTAACTCCTCCTGCACACAGACAGGCTTTTACTGTGCAGCTAATAATGACATACATGGATGTGTAGGTAAATGACAGCAGGAGCTTCAGGAAATGGCATTAGTGATGGTGAGGATGGCAGCAAGAGCCTGTCAGGGAGCTCTCATCAGGACTACTGCTGAGTTTGTCTGGGGAGGAAGGGCACTGGGGAGCAGCTACAGCAATGTCTGCAAATAAAGAGTACCAGCCATTGATACCTGCTATCATTACCGCAGGTTTAAGTGTCCCTATGCAGTCTTCTTGCCCTACAAGCATCAAAATGTTGAGAGCAGGATTTGTTCCCTTCAGTTAGTTAGGCAGACAGCTTTGTGCTTTACTCTCTTAAGCTGATAAATTCAAAGTGTGCTAGAAAGCTGATATACCTATAAACTATAATAATCCTCTCAGTTTTATAGTTTGGAGAGGGTAGATTGTTACTGACGCATTTTCCAGGTAATTATGTTTTCCTCTTATTTCATAACACTATAAAAAAACCTATGAAGAGTTACTTGCCCTTCAGTGAAACAGGACAAGTTTCATATTGATTGCAATGGGAAGAGACTTTGGGCCAGTTCACTTTCTACCAGCCTGGTCTGTTTTTTCCACAAATGTGCACAGTATGTATATGTATACATATATGTATATGTATTTGCTCTAAAGTATTTGCATATTACATAGTGACCAAAGTATCTTTTGTCCTGTGATAAACTGCAGGGTGCTATGACAGGAATAAATACTGGGCTTAGCATGAGCACAGCATGTGCACATAAGTATACGTGCTGGATTGAAGCCTGCAGGCTGGACTTTGCATAGGGAGTGAGAACATTCCTCTTTCTGCAGACTATACTTTGCACTTGTGTAGGGAGTAGCAGCAGGATTACTGTAGCTGACGCTACACTTGGCAAGATCTAACACCAGAATGACAGAAGGCAAATGAAGGAAATACTAAACATGCATTGAATATTGTATTCCTTTAGATAAAGGTGAGAGAGAGCTTGTAAAAGAAGCTGGGAATATACTAAATTCACTCAACTTTGTCTATGAGGATGTGTATTGTTTCTTAAAGGAGCTGAACACTGACAAATCAAAATGGACAGTCAGGATTTGATAGATACAAGGTACAAATGAGCACACTGCTCATTTTAATAAAATAAACTAGAAAATGAATGGGTTCAAATATAATGTATGCTGTCAAGTGGCAAAAGTTGCTGTTACTTTAGTGCAGCATATTAGAATGCATTCTTTTGGATGGGGTAGTCTGATGGTTGCTGGGGCATCTGTATAGCTGTCGTCATTTTCTGCTGAATGCATGTGTCCAAATAGATGAATTTTATTTAATAAAATAGCTTATGTTCATTTAAAAAAAAAAACCACAACCCAAACAAAACAAACAAACAACCCCCAAAAAACCAAAAACCAAAAAAAACCCAAAAAACAGAAAAACCCCAAACCAAGCCAAACCAACCAAACAAACACCCAACAAAAAAGCACCAAAAACCCCTGAAAATGTTCTTAATTAGTTGGTTTGCTTTTTCTGCAGAATTTTCAAAGTTTAGATGTGCTGGGAGTACAATTTTCCTTATTCCAGATCTGAGATACACGAACAAATTGTCACAACCAACTCATAACTCTCATTGCCTAATCTGTCTTAGATTTGTAGATGAATGAGGCTTCAGGGTCCAGAGATAATATTTTAGCATGCATTTCAAGGTATAAATTCACCTATTCGTGTGAAGAAGAAATGGATAATATCCAAGTCAGACTCATGACCACTCTTGTCATTATATAAAACACAAAAGCAATGGAAAATATAAAAAAAAATATGATTTTTTCCCCCTTTGGTCCACTGAAGTATCTGAGTTCTCAACTGATTTCAAATAAATATATGTAATTGCTATGCTACTATAAGAGAGTAGAAGAAAGTCTGATTCTGTATTTAAATGTAAAATGTCCTATTTGTTTATATGAAGATGCCTTCCTAATTGCAATACCAGGAGAGAGCACATTGATCTTTTAAAAACTATTTGATAATCATTTGGCCCAATTCAGGTACAATAACTATGATCTGTGCAAGGTAGCAATATTAAGGAGTTCAAGAGGCATTTGGACAGTACTCTCGGGTACATGGTGTGACTCTTGTGGATGGTGCTGTGCAGGGCCAGGAGCTGGATTCCATGATCCTTGTGTGGCCCTTCCAGTTCAGCATATTCCCTGATTCTGTGACAAGTTCCCACGGTCAGAAACAAGAAATGTACCATCTCTTGACTATTTGCTTTGGTGCTCAGGGCCGCATTACTGTTACAGCAACTGTGGTGGCAGGCTAGCATTTCTTACCTAACATAGCAATAAATATGCAGTGTAAAACAGGAGGCAATGGTATTTATAGGACTGGTGACAAATGTGAAAAGCATTGCTACTGTGCAGTGAGCTTTGTAGGCATTGTTGGTCATCTTCTTGGAACTGAGCTTAAAAATTAGTTTCTCCTTGCTTACTGCTTTGTGTGTTTTAAACAGATACAGAATTTTCAGACAGCCCTCAACTAAACAAATAAGAAAGAAAGAAAGAAAGAAAGAAAGAAAGAAAGAAAGAAAGAAAGAAAGAAAGAGTTTCTGTTCTCCCTCCAACACTGCCCCCCAACATAAAATTTATTCTTATTTCACTGTCAGCAAATTACTTTGTGTTGTCTCAGGTATCACTCAGGACTATCTCCTTAAACTGTAGCCACCTGATTCTAATTAGTTTTATTTTCTGCCCATGTCATCAACTATTATGCATAATATTATAGAAAGGAAGAGTGATAAGGAGGAGGAAAGTTAGTTAAGATCAATATCCTCAGAACTTCTGCATGTATTGAAGGTCCTTCATGCTTCCCAAAATTGCATTCCGAATTGAACAAGGTACTAAAAATTGGGAAGTATCAAGAAACAAATAATGAGGCTCACTGTCAATGATCTGGAATCCTTTCATTAGATAAAGCCTTTATCTCGAATTGTCTCATATATAGTTTTTTAACACCCATTTAGTACAATCAATTTTAGGATTGTTTTTTCTTTTTATGGAAAAATGTTTAAAAGAGACATTGCTCACTTTTGCATGTGACAGGAGATTAAAGAAATCAGTGTCTTTTTCAAATTGATTGGAGTTCCCTTTCTGTGAATTCTTAGAAACGAAATTAAGGTTGTAGGGTGTACCATGCATACACTCATGAAGTTCTGTGCCTTTCATAAGTAACCCTAGTGTAGTACTCTTCCTCAGTCTGATGCTCAGTCTGATTGTACCAAACCTCCTAATTCTGAATGAGAAGGAATATCTTCACATTTAGTCAAGATCAGATTTCTGTGATTAAAAAAGAAAAAAAAAGCAAAGTAATTCCACAGTCATTAACAACTCACTTTTAAATGAAATAATTTCACTACTAAAGAAACACCTCTGTAGAGAAGATGGTTACATCTGTGAGAAAGCTACTCTCCAGCAATAGGGGAAATGAAAATTTCCAGCTCACATGAAATTTCATGGGTTTTAAGTATGGAAAAACTCCATGGAAAGTGTCTTTAAAGGTGGTTCAGGAGAGACCTTCCCCATCACTGTTACAGTTTCCATTTGGCCATTGGTTCCTTATTGGTGATTGTCAGCAATCATTGACACTGGCTGACTTGGTCTCCTTGTGATTAAAACTCTCTCTGCTTGGAGAATGAAGCCTTGGGGTCTAGTGAATTTACTTGTGACCATCTTGGACTGTGAATATGCTATTCCATATGAAGAGAGACTTACAAATGTTTCACGTTACCTTTCAACCAACATAGCACGTGGGATTTGCTTAACAGAGACAGGCAGATTGTGTTTCCACACAAACTAGGTGTTGCAAACTGGTGAAAATGCAGCTTAAAGAAGTGCCAGGCTGTATGGCTTGCTCTTCTGGCAGTTTTGAAGATGTGCCTTTTTGCAGGAACTCCAGAAATGGGAATTCTAACATAATTTTATGTGTGTTGTTCTTATTGCATGCAATGATTTAATGAATGGTGTTATATTTTTTCCTACCTTTTTAGAATGTGAATATATGTAAAGAGTGAGGATGTGAGTATTTGCAGAATCAGGTGCTATGGTTTCTTGATAGGCATTAAGAAATAGTGGTGCAAAACATAAAAGACCTGGGAAGATGGGGGGTTTTGAAAACTCTTACTTGTCCTGTACTTTGTTTTTGATTGTTTGTTTACTTGTTTGGATATTTTAACATATAGCTGTATCTTATCATTACTGCATTAAAGATAAATATTTTCTGTATGTATGACTTGACAGTAGATCCTACCTTGATTTCACATGTCCTCAGAATAAATTAAATCTCTCTTTGCATACACTACAAACATGTTTTGCCAGACAAAGCATGTTCTATTTTATATGAGTTGGACACTGTATATTGTAAATCTATGCAATTACAAGAGTGTATGTTATAATGATTTAATGAGACATGAATTTCATGATCAAAATAATTTAAATTTGAAGGTTGTGTAGAGGGGAGGCCTGGGAGAACAAAGATTTTCTGAACTCACACATGATACTGTAGGATGGAAACCAGCTTTGTACCAGTAGGTAGATTAGGAAAAAAAAACCCAACAAAAACAAACAAACAAACAAAATAACCCAAACAACCAAGACAAAAAGACCCTACCCTACTTTTAAAAAAGAATGGCCTGATAAAATTCTGCTTCAGATTACAAAAGCAAATAAATACATGTATGTTGTATTATATTACATATTTTTCTGTTCTTTAATATAGCTAAAGGACAGCTTCCCATGAAATAATGCATTCCTTTAGAATTGCAGATTTTCATAATTTTTTTTAAACATTCCTATTGTAACCTACATCAAAAGGGCAGCTATGTTTCTTGTGTCTGACTATACATATGCATTATAAAAAAGTGAGTCTACTGTAATTACCAGTTTGCAGAGCGAATTCCTGCAGGGTTTGTACTCTCCCCATTAGTAAAAGAGATAAGTTGAAATGTATTAAAATTTCACTGTACAACTGGGAGTTTTTGTTCACAGTAAATGTGGTAATGTTTCTTCATTGCTTGACTGTTTGTGTTTAAATTTAGGCAGTGTGCCCAACAGGGACAAAATTATAGGATAAAGCTATGTATAAAAGAAAATCCTTCTGAGAAAACCAATAACATTTCTCCCTTCACTGCCTGCCCCCCTTCTCCCTGTTTTCTCTCTCACTGTGGTTTTATTTTATATGTATATATATGTATATATATAATTTTTTAAATGTTCCATTCTGGCCAAAGAGACACATATTTCACACTTACTGGAATTCTTCTCTCTCTTAAGTAAGGTGAAGGAATTGAATATACTTCAGCGAACATTCATGAAAAAAATCCATTGCTTTGTTTTCAGGAAAAACCAATGAAGCAAAATTTAAAAGTTGCATTAACAAAAGAAATGTATATTTAAGTAATGAATTACTTCATCTAATGAGAAGAAAAATTTTCCCCTATTAGTCTGGCTTTTTGGGGGCAAGGCAAAAAAACCAGAGTTGAGTGGTTTTGTTCTTATTTGCTTATAGTATCAGTTTTGTGGCTGACAGGGTTGGTCACTGAAGGAACAGTGCAGGATTGAGTATTTTATTAATGTAAATAAGAAGTTTTTGCTTTAGGGTATAACTTAAAAACAGGATACATAGTATGGAGTTTTGATCTTCAAGAGAGAGAAAATATTATTTTCTTTTTAGAATTATTTTCAAAACAATGTAATCTCTCATTATAATTCTGTCATGTAACTTCTGTAGTGCCCATATTTATCTTTGGTGGCTAAAGTGCAGTACAGTGCAGTGTAAATCCTCATAATTCTTTTTGCCGAATTGAAAACCTATCATTTACCGTCCAGAAAGTAATAAGTTCTGAGAAGGAAAAAAAGTCCTGAAAGGCAAAACTTCCTGAAGAGCAGATTAGACAATCAACAGTGTATTTGTGATATTTTTTAAGGAGAATTCCTGAATAATCAGAAAGAAATAGCTATTCCATGGACCATGCTGCATTTTAGTTTGTTTAAATCAGTTGTTATTTATTCTTTCAATTTATAGAAGAAAAATACAGAAAATAGAAAAATCTAACTGATTTTGCTGAAGTAATTTTGTGTGAACATTTACATTTTTCTTATAAGGTTCCCTATTTGCTTGTTAGAAGTGATATATTTGCATATTTACATCTTTTCACTTGTAATTTTTACTGGACAGACTTTCTGAGATTGATCAAACTGGTCTAGAAAACATGAGTTATTTATCTGACTACCTTAAAGACTTTTCACATTCTCATCATCTTCTGATTGATTTGTGGAGAAACAATAGATAAAGAATATATATTAGGCTTAATAGATTTTTTATTTGATTTAATAGATTGAATTAACTCTTTTTGAACCACTTATAATCTACTGAAAAAAATCCTCTTTTGTGGATTACTGGTCCAATAGTCCACATAATGTTAAAAATTGTTGATAATTTCCTTCCATGTTCATGCTAGATCCACAGATTCTATGTCTTTTTTAAGATACTAGAGGTTTAAAACCCTTTTTTTAGCATACTTAATTTTAATTTTTACATCACAAGTTCTGAATTATCGGTTTACATACTTTATTCTGAAACATCTCCTATAAGGCAGTAGAAGCCTGTTGTGAATAGCAAGGCTGATACCACACTATAGGAATCTCAGTATACTTTCTCCAATACAGTTGCCACAAGATGCATTTGTTTTCTGGAGAAATATCACGTGGACTTTTCATAGAATCATGGGCTCATGGGATGGTTAGGGGTGGAAAGAATTTTTAAAGGTCATCGAGTCCAACCTTCTGCCATGGGAAGGACATCTTCAGCTAGGTCAAGTATCTTAGAGCCCTGTCCAGCCTGACCATGAATGTTGCCAGTGATCCACCACCTTTCTGGACAGCCTGTTCCAGTGTTTCACCACCCTCCTCAAAAAAAAGTATTATTCCATATATCTAATCTAAACCTATCCTCTTTCAGTTAAAACTATTACCCCTTGTCCTATTACTACATGGCCTTGTAAAAAGTCCCTCTCCTGCCTTCCTCCAAGCCCCTTTAGCTACTGGAAAGCTGTTATATGTAAACTCTGGAGCTTTCTCTTCCCTTGTCTGAACTATTCCAATTCTCTCAGTCTTTCCTCATAGGAGAGGTATTCCAGCCCTCTGATCATTGTGGTCCTTGTTTGGACTTGCTCCAGCAGGTGCATATCCTTCCTTTGCTGAGCACTCCAGAGACAAATGCAGTGCTCCAGGTGGGCTCTCATCATGGCAGAGTAAATCACAGGCCCAGGGCAGGCCAGTAAAACCAGTGGAAGCAGCCTGCCTCCTGTGCTCTCCAAAGAGCAGTGAGTTGTGGTTGCTTGAGATGAGTGACTGGGTGTAGCTTGCAGTGTCATTCTCTAGAAGAGTCATGCTTAGAGAGGGTATGTGAAACTTCTTGTGGATGCATCCGTGGATGTTGGATACCTATCTGACACTGACTGCTGCCTTGGAAACATCTGTGGCTGAACTCCAGTGACTGACAGTGTTGGTTTCATAGCAGAAATCTGGTTTTCATCTGTAAGAACAAATGTCTGTATTTGCTAACAGGCTCTTGGGCACTGGGAATCTCATTCTTAAATCAACTATGTTTTTTCTTCAAATTTTAAGCAAAGAAGCACTTGTCAGTCTTAATTTTTTCAGTGCAAATAACTTTGATGCCTGAGACCCTCAGGCTAGTTTTAGATGCTATAGAAACATAGGGTGATACTGCACCTGCAATCTTTGTAGGCAACTCTGTGAGCTGAGTGCCTAGATGCAGCATGAAAGTTCTACAGAAACTTCCTGGAAAAGAAAACATATATTCTGTGTTATATTTCTCTAGGAAAGTCCAGGTAGCATTCCTTAGCACAGGTTTCTACTTATACTGGTATGTGGGGTAGAACTAAAGAGCAGTTCCTAAATTAATGCAAGACTGCCTTTTTTTTTTTTTGCCTTTTTTTTTTTTTCTTGTTATTCCCAATTCACTTAACAGCTCTTTCTCAGGAAGACTTGAAAACAGTTTTCTAGCACGCTTAAAGACTAGGTTTTCCTTTCTCCAGGAAAAGCTGTTCTATCCTATTAACAGCTTTCTCTCTTATTAGCATCCTTCTCTTCATATTATATTAGTAACTGTTTTTTTGAATGCCACAGATATATATAACTGTATTATTACCTTTCAAGTGGTATTTACTGAAAATAAATAAAAGTAAGAAACAATAGGGATATAATGTGATGTGAAATTGCTAACAAAATACTGCAATGCAGTGAATAACTTATATTTGAATGTCTCTAAATGGGAGAGAGATTAAAAATATCATAACATTACATTAATGTTTCAGACCATTTGAATGCAAAGTAAATTCCCCCTTAACTGTTTTTTCCTTTGGGCAAAGCATTATTAGCCTATTGGTATTGAAGTTAGTAATGGTCATGTATCAAAGTTATTTTCTCTAGGTGAGTTCTATGTATAAGATCATTTATTTAATGATAAATCAAAGTAAACTTGTATAATTAAAAGAAAAGAAAAACCTGTTAAAATTTTTGTGCCAACAGAAGAAATAATAATGCTGAATAGTTCAGCCTTATCTTTTCCCTCATACCTCACCATGTTGTGTAGGCAGTTTATTAGTCTTATCTCTGAAAATGGTATGTATTAGCATTACCCATTTTTTTCAGATTGGGTAGTTATGGATTGAGTAGTTAAGTAAGTGCATCTGTGCATATGACAGACCCAGGATGAGTATCAAGGCATTCCCTCTCTTCCAGTCCAATGTTTTGGCTGCAGAATTACCCATACAAGCATTTTAGCTGAGTTTCAAAATTGTCATTTTGTACCAGGACTGAATGATGGAGGTATATTGTTGCCCTGCAGAGACGGAAATGCTTCTGCATTTCTTCATTCTGAAGAAAGTGCAGCAGGCACTTTCACCCAATTTTTCCTCCTTCTTAGAAGTTAAAACATTCATGAGAAGGGGGATAATTAGTCCCTTGTTTCATTTTGTTTGTGGGTTTTTTGCTTTACCTGCTAAACTGTCTTTAGCTGAACCCACAGATTTCACCACTCCTACTTTTCTTACTTCTCTCCTCCGTCCTGGTGTGAGAGAAGTGTGGGGCTGTGTGGGGCTTAGATGTCAGCTGGGTTAAAACCAAAACAGTTCCATATAATACCAATCTCATTACAGGAAGGTGCCATTGTGCTTTTCCTAGATGTCAATATACAAATAATCCTCCTTTTGGTGGAATTGAAAAGAAACTGTATTCTATTCCTGATTTGCCTGCTAGTGAAAATACTGTGATTTCATTGTGACCTTTTTGCCATCTCAATAACAGCAGAATTTTCTCTGTGATCTGTTAAAAAAGTACTTAATTAGCAGGGGAAAAAATGTTTAGTTGGATTCATAAAGAAGAGTGATAGATTTTTCTAGGAGCTTTTTAAAGAACATATATGTGCTCTGAAAAAGAAAGAAAAATCTCTGAACCTGAAACTGTAGTATGGTACAGTCCTTCGCTCAGCAATAATGCCCTATGGACATTATCTTCTTAGCTTTATAAAAAAGAAAGAGAATGACAAAATTAATGGCAGAGGAGATGTTCTGTTAAAAAAGTGTTGAAACATTTGCAGAACTTATCTGTTGTCTTCTGCTTCATAATCTATTCTGTCATGAGTCAATATACAGCAAAACAAGAGCGGATTTCTATGTTTCTCATTAGTCTTACTCATTAGCTTTGATTATTTTGGTGTGCCATCATATCTTAAGGTGATCTACTGTATGATGGCATCAAATTGTTCTCCTAATGACAATGTCCTTTACCTTCAATAACATATTAGTTCAAAATTATGTAATTTTCATTTGCAATAGAGAGTAAAACTGTTTTACAGTGGATAGAAAATGCTAATTTAACATGTGTTTGGGTTTCTCTTAAAGTTGAGACACAAGCTGCAAAAAGTGCTTTTTGGTTGTATCACTTTTCATAATTTCAAGCAAATATTTCATTCACTGATATACAACACCTGAACCTTAGAACCTTGGGTACCTTAGAACCCTGCTGCTGAGGAATGCATGGAGGTCTGCATTAAAACTTTGGGTTCTTAGGTTAATCTACGCCACATTCGCCTCCAGCGGCCCTCCTGGCACTCCTGCGCCTGTTGCACAAGCTGTCAGTGACTTCTATTCCCAAGCAGTACTGAAAAACAGTTGAAAAATACTGTTCGTGATTGTAATACGTATCTTTGCAAGGCTCAGTGAATTTGCTGGCTGCATTGTGAAGGTCTTTAAGCACACGACTTTCTCTCATGGTAATAAATGTTAGCATTCCAACCCTGTATGTAGGATCACACAGAATCACTGTTTTCAGAATCTTGAATCTTCCTGTCACTGAATTACATTGGCTTCATGCTGGGTATTCTAGTGATCTCAAGTAGTTACAGTAATTCTGAATTAACCAAATACAGTGTAAAATTAATCTTTGAAATAAAGATAAAATTCTATTTGAGACTTTCAATAGCCTGTACTAATATAGAATGGCTCCACATTTATGTTATATCTGCCCTGGCAACGCTTACTTGTCATTGTGTCTCTAGTTGTTGTTTAGGGAATGTAGGCATCAGGCTAACAAAATAATTTGCCCAAGATCATGCCAGAACATGAATTGGAATGAGTATTTCCAGTCCTAAATGAGCATCTTGCAGCTTGAGGGGTAATCCTCATCATTCAGAAGTATGCATGGGATTCTCTGTGGTGGAATGGGAAACTACTGAAACTAAATTACAATCTGGCATCAACATACACCCTTGGCAGAAAAACCAGCCAAGTTAGGCCAGGCTGAATATTTTGGCCATGCTAATTACGTTTTGATGTTTTTCATGCCAATTGATATTAATTTATAAAAAGGCATAGCTCTTTTTTAAAACTTTCCAGATTTATTTATTGGAGGAAAATACTGATATTTTCATGTTTCTGAAAAATTTGGGTGAATTTTTTGGGCAATATGTATAAAAAATAGAATCGTACTACTTAATTAGTTCAATGCTTAACATCACCAATACCCTCTTTAACTCAGAGAAGAGGAAAAGAAACATGTAACCTCAAACTTCCCCCCCCCCAGTTTATAATCTATAGTGGCTAAATGAATATTTTTTGAATGGGTATAATAAAACTTACTCTTAAGATGCAACATGGTATTTCAGGTTTAAGATGAATCAAATTTTTACAGGCAACCTGTTGACCTCTAGGCCAAAAGTGGATAGAGTTGTAATGAAAATGCTGATCAGCCTTAATAAAGCAACTCTTCCAAATGTCAGAGTTTCATCTAGTACATGTACTGCAGTATATTACACCTCTTAAATGTACTGTAAATGACACATGAACAAATCAAAATATCATTAAATACAACCAGTGTATGTCACATCGGTGCAGAGATCTGAAAGAAGTGGTGAATGTGAGAAAATCTTCTATGGTAAAATAAGCATACCATTTTGAAAGACCTCCTTCTTGCAGTGCAATTAATTACTGAGTTCATTAATTAATGAACATATTAGCAAAAGAACACCATTACTGACCAGTGTAGTCCTGATATATTAGCAGGTCAATACACTATTGAACATAAAACAGGACCTTCCAGGAGGCTTTTTTTTTCTCATAACCCACAAACACATATATTATTCCTGCATGGTCAGCACTTCTTTCGTACCCTTATATTTCATATTACTAATTCTTTTAATCATGCATCCATAGAGCAGTGTTTTATAACCTGGCTAATGAATAATTGGACAGGTGACATTGGGACTGAGGCCCTGAAGTGTCAGGCATAATAGGGCAAGATTTTTTTTTCCCCACTAGGTTTTTGAGAGTAAAAGGTTGTAAAGAAGCAGATAGGATAAGAGGAATAAAGGACTCTTGTAACAGAAATTTGTTACAGAAATACAGATATTAAATTTATCCATGAACTATAAATGTCTTTGCATTTCTGTCTGATGCAGATAAATAAGTAAAGAGATCTACCATTTAAAATAATTCTGAGGCTTTTTCATTGTCAGCAGCCAAGGAGCTTAGCCAGGCCAATCTAATGCTGAATGTAATTTTTTTAAAGTCACTACAGTTATGATAATTATTTTTGGTGTGGAAAATATGTGTGAGTGTGCGTGTTAATTCTTTGGAAAAGGCAAGAATCTTCATAATTCTTCAGTATCTCTGTGGCGATGCGTACCAAGCACCCTTCCCCCACCTTAGCCCCCAAGTAATCATTGATTGCATCTAAATCTGCAGAGATATCTTTTCCTGGCAGCTCTGGTAGTTACAGTAGATTGTTAATCTGTGAATGATCAGAATAAGCCTCTCTGTCTCAGAAATCTCCATGCAAATTACATCTAAATGCATGCCATAAATTTATTAGTAGCAGTTTGAAGTGCACAGGTCATCTTCTACACTATTTAAAAACATATGTCTGTTACATTAGAAAGAGTCTCATTCAATTTATATTCACTTTTCTGTGGCTGTAGCTAGCCCTTGTCAAAGTAAACCTGTGTAATTCTTGAAATAATTCTAAAAAGGAAGATGAGAAAGTCCATTATTAAGGAAGGTGTATTATTAAGCAAATTTGAGATGTCTTCATGAGAGTGGAGTTTTAGCACTGCTACTTTGAAACAAGGAAATACATGTTTAACAAATGAGGAATTTTAAAAGGTAAAAGGCTATTTCTAAATATTGGGAAACGTGAGCGATATAAAGGCAAGTTAAAGAATATTTGAGCCAATCCTATTCTTGTACCTTGATCATTTTATTGTTTTGATAACACATAAAATCCATGACTTCTTTTTGCAGCAGAGTTATGTCTTAGGTGAACCCCAAAAAAGAAATTCAAAAATAACCTTTGGATTTCATGGAGGAATGGGGAATATATTTGTAGTTTTCCTTTCCATATGTTTTTATTTCCTAATATTTTTCTGTATTTGAAACTAATATGCTGCTGTGGTAAGACATCACTAGTAACTTTCTTCGTGAAGTCTATGTAAAACCAGAATGTTCTTGGAGCTTCTACAACATCCTCATCCTACCAACTTTTGTAATTTTTTTTCCTGAAGAAGATAGATGAAATCTTAAAAAAGATTTTAGGAACGTATTCATCTCTTTTTTGAAAGAAAATTAATTTCTACATAAAAAAGAAGCAAGGCTTTGAATTTTTAGGAGGCTGAGTTTTGCTATACAGTTCATGTCATTTTAGCCATCACAACAAATTTTTACAAGAAGGAAGAAATACATTAACATGTGTTTTCTGTTTCTTTTTCCAGGCCATCCGCTGTACACTGGTAAATTGCACGTGTGAATGTTTTCAGCCAGGGAAGATTAACCTGAGAACCTGTGACCAGTGTAAACATGGCTGGGTGGCACATGGTAAGAAATATCTCTTCTGGGCTTGTTTTTTCAATTCTTTCCATCTTTATCAGTATCTTTAAATAATAAAAAGTATATTGATACAGGCAGTAGTGGTACAATTTGTCTACATATGCATGGGTGCACAATCTGGATTTGTACATGTGCATGGATGCACATACTTTTTTTATAGCAATTTGTAGGATGAAAAAGTTAGAGTCTGTTATTCTGGTGACAGCTTCAAGTGCCACTGGATTTCAAAAGCTTGTGTACAGCTCAAAAGAATACTCTAGCCTCCAGAAAATAATGTAGTTCTAGCAGGCCTTAATAGAAAGGCAAAAAGTTTACAGTGTGGTTGCACAGCAGAGTTTGTATTGCAAAGAAGCATCAGTCAATATGGGGCCAAATGGAAATTCAAATTTGCCAGTGTCAAACATTCAGATCTCACATGTTGAGAGAATATCCTATATGACAAAGAAAGTGTGCATATGTGATTTGTGAGTTGAACATCTCTTCTAATGTTTAAGCATCTTAATAAAGAAAGGAAAGATTAAGATTACCACGTCAGGCATGAAAGGCATAACAATTCACATAAAGATCTTAAATTTTATTTATCCTTTTGTACCTCGTGTTCTTGGAAGGGTTTTTTTTCTTGATAGTCATTATTGAATTAGCGTGGGAGAGCAGGAGAGACCTGTATACACCATTAGAAGACAAATAAGGAGGATATATAAAATGATTTAATGAAAGCAAAATAGAAAGGCATTGTGGGGGAGAAGAGAAAGATTACTATGTGTGTGGAAGAAAATGCTGCTGAAGTTTTCTTCTCGTGATCTAGACTATTGGCACCTAGGCAAGCACAGTCCTCATTCCCCACTTCTGCCAGACATTCAGGGGCTTATATTCTATGAATTTCATTTTGTTTTGATGAGAACAGGTGAAAGGTTAGTACTTCCCTCCTGAGATACACTCGATCTCTATTTATTTAGTTCATGTTTGTGTGGTTTTGTGCTTGAGTATGCTGACATATGACAAGTGTGAATACTCAAAAAATTCAACAGCACAGATTGACAGAGAAGTTTTTATTCACACGTATGGAAGAGAAACAGGAATGCAGGCACCATGCAGTCCCATGTCACTGCCTAACATTGCCTTCAGACTGCCTGGAAATGCCCTAGCACCACCCATCTGGCAGCTGGTTACAAGTTTATTATATACTAGATTATCTAAGGATATAGTTTATTATTGTTACTCTTATTTCCCAGAAAATTATGTTCAATCACTGAATAACCAGATTCATGTTTCTTGGAAGAATCACTAAACCTCACAAAATTTGTAGAGTTCAGGCATTTTTCAGATTTTGTGTAGTATCAGCATCTGAGATTTTGCTAATCGGAAGATAGGGAAGCACTGTCTAGGTATTTTCCAGAGTGTTCTCCTGATGAGCAATAGAAACTGAGAGTCTAGCACTCCGATTCTGGCACATGGACATCTTGAACTTTTTTTTCGATGAGTATATTTTGGAAGAGTTTGGAACAGAATAATCAGATTTTTCTCCCTGTGAAGTGATTCTTCTCAGTGAAGTGATTGAATCCAAAATCTGAGTATTATCACAGTGATCTGAGACTACCACAGTGTATGCAACGAAAATGTTCTGTTTTACAAAAAGTTGAAAGCTGAACATGATGATTTGAGGTACACCACCTGCTCCCATGCCGGAGTGCTTAACATTCCAAATAGAAAATTTAATGCAACTATATATTATTAGGAGGTGTTTATTTTGCTGTTGTGCCAAGTGAATGGTCTTATTTTGCTTTTTTTTAAAATTTTTCTTTTTTTTTTTTTCTTTTGGTACGCTTTGTGTGCATTCATCTGGAGTATTTACATTTTATGGCAGAGTGAGACAAATCGGGTATATGTTTCTCATACATCAAGCATGGTCTTCTAAATTATTTTCTGGAGATGATGCATTTGCTTCAATTCTTGATCTTAGCTGGTTTTGAGGATTTTGAGGGCAGCATCCAGGAGACAGATCAATTCACTGCACTGTAGCACCTGGATTTCAAAATGACTAAAATCACATTGCAGATCAGAAGTCCTTTACTTTGAAACTGTTAGTACAGTACTTTCTAAAGTTGTTCCTTGAACGCTAAGAGTATTTCCAGCTGCTTTAATTAAAGGGTTTCCTTATGATTTTTATTAATGAATTTCAACTCAGTTGCTTGACACATAATGTAGTTCTTTACTGAATGCAATTATCAAAGAATAGGTGTTCCCAGCAGGAAGTACTGTGCTTATTCAGTTCTGATAACCTAGAATCATAATTAACTGAATAGATTAAAAAATAGCTTAAACTGCAGTCTACTCATGCTGTACTTGACTAATCTGTGTTGAGTTAATTCATTTTAATAGCTGCCACTTAAAGACTGGAATTCTTAGAGGGAGGAGAAAAGGCCAAACAGCCACCACTGTACTATTAAACTTAACAACTGCTGGCCTGTTTTCTTCTCTCCTGCTTCCATTGTCTTTACCAAGTTTTCCCTCACTCATCTAAAATAACACATCTTGAAAGAAAAGGTTTCCTATGAGTTCTGATACATCTATCTGGAGTTGACAAACATAGGATTGCAGTTACAGGAACAGATAAATACATTGGAAAGTACTTTTGTGGACAGATTTTGACACAGTTCCTGTGTCAAAAGTTCAGCTTATCAAGGTTTGACCCCTGTACCACAGTGGCAGTCCTACCATCAGGGTTTTTAAGGCCAAAGCCAAAATCTGCACAGAGCATAGCAGAATTATCAAGTACTGCTGTGCATCATGGAGAATAGGTTAGTCCTGGGATGAATCTCTGAGTATTTCAAGGGATTTGCAGGACTATTTTCATTTGTTTTCAGGTAAAGCCTGGCTTTCATATTGTTGGGTTGGGTGGGGATTTATTTTCCAACTCAAAAATTAAGTGGTTTATATTGGATAAGCCACTTCTTAAACTTTAAGCAGTCAAACAGATGAAGCCTGTCTTGAGTTCTTTTTTTTTTTTTTAATGGTATAGATACTTTCTATAGTCCATATAGAAACTGAAATCTCATTAAAATCTTAATAGTCTATTTTTTAAGGAGAATTTATTTTAACCGAGGCATTTGGTATTTTGTGGCTTTTAAATAATATGGTACTTAGGTGACTACAAAAAATAATACTCAAGTGCTTGGCTTTTTCTCCTATTATCTTTTTGTATTAAAGCAAGCATTCTCTCCTTTGAAGATAGTAAAGACATTTTACTCTTTTTAGCACAAAAATCACTGAAACGTTATTGGAAATTATGAAAAAACTCCACTCTATTTGCCATGCATTTCCTCTAGCTGAAGTATCTCAGTTTATGAAGAAAGAAATTAAGCAAGTCTGCAGTAAAAAGATGTTGATTTCATTGACTTTGCATTTTTGTCTTTTGTGCTTGTCATTGATGTCAGAATAAGAACTACCATACTGCTAGCAGAAACACTCTTATTATATTTTGTCCAACAGATCAAAAGACCCAAGGTAGCATCAATCAAATACAATCATACCCTCTCTCATTTTTGCT
>VWYP01002016.1:0-15109 GCA_013400435.1 Pycnonotus jocosus | reverse complement strand
CAAGCATCAGCACCTTGTCATCTGTAGCCTCCTACGGGCAGCTCCACACAGCTCTGGCTCTTTCTCTCTTCTGCAGTTCCAGCTCGCTCCTTCCTGTCCCTGGCACAGCCACCTGACCCTGTCTGTCCCTCCTACAGGGGCTCACCTGATCTGTCCCTTGCCCCACCTCCTGTCCCTTCCTCCTCACAGCACGGCCAGCAGACTCCAAGTGACTCTCTACCACCCAACTCACTCTTTATCACAGCCAGAGCTGGGAGGGCAAGGCTGTTCCCACTCTTTGGTGATTAACACAGCTGCAATGCATCAGGGGCAAGATGGCCTTTAGCTCTAGCTCTATCTGTCTTTCCCCTAGTTTGCACAAGGGCAGTGAGGCTGAGCCTGTTCTATCCAGGACAGTGCTGTGCTTTATCTGCAGCCAGCTAGATTTTCAAATGGCCCATCTTGCATTAACTGAAAGTAAAAGAGAGTCTCAAAGATAAAAATACCTATATTTTAAATGTCTACATGTAATCTAGACATTGAGTAAATGGAAATCTATTTGTCTCTCCCTCTACCAGCTACTTGGGTACGATTAGCTAAATGGTAACCAGTGGCACAGTGTCTAGTTGGATGCTTCTCACTAGTGGTGTCCTCAGATGTTCAATATTGAGCCCAGTATTGTTTAATTAATTCAGCAGTGACTGGGATGAGAGGGCAGATGCCTCCTCAGCAAGTTCAGTGACAATAAAAAGCTGTGAGGAGTGGCCAATACCCCAGAGTGCTGTGCAGCCCCTCAGAAGGGCCTCGACAGGGTGGACAGGTGGGCAGGGAAGAACTGCCTGAAATTCATCAGAGAAAGGCAGGGTCCTACACCTGGGGAGGAACAACTCTCTGCATCAGTACAGGGTGGGGGCTGATCTGCTGTAAAGCAGCTCTGTGGAGAAGACCTGGGGGTCCTGGAGGACAAACTGTCCATGAGCCAGCAGCGTGTCTTTGTGGCCAAGAAGGCCAATGGGATCCTGGGGGGCATCAGGAGGAGCATTGCCAGCAGGGAGGTGATCCTGCCCCTCTGCTCAGCCCTGGTGAGGCACATCTGGAGTGCTGTGTCCAGTTCTGGGCTCTCTGGGACAAGAAATAAATGGAGCTCCTGGAGCAGGTCCAATGGAGGGCAACAAAGATGGCTGAGGGACTGGAGCCTTTTATGAGGAAAAGCTGAGAGAGTTGGGCCTGTTCAGCCTCAAGAAAAGACAACTGAGAGAGAACCTTGTCACTGTACATAAGTATCTGCAGGGAGGGTGTCAAGAGGACAGAGCCAGGCTCTGCTCAGTAATGCCAAGTGATAGGACAAGAGGCAAAGGACAGAAAATGATTCACAGGAAGCTCCACTTGAGTTAGAATTTCTTTACTGAGCATGTGAACATGCAGTGGAACAGACTGTAAAAAACCCCTCTTCTCGAGACTCACTGCCATATGTCTAGAGTCTGTAGGCATAAAAAGGATTGACAAGATTATCTTTCTCCCTTTCCAAAACTGATCTTCAAGACAGATATATTGGAAGATTTGGATTCTGGAGATGCTCTGATCTGTCTATTGCATTTTGTGGGGCAGCAAAAGAAAGTGCAATATCTAAAATTATGTGAGAAGAATCCTCGCATAGAATTTTTGCAGTGAACATTTTATTTCTTGAGAAATTTTAATACATGTTGTTTTAACATGTATTATGTAATAGTTAAAACATTTCAGATAGAGTAAAGGAAAACACTTTGAGGTTGTTGGAATATGATAAGAAAGGACATGAAGAATTGTCTTCACATATTTTAAGCAATTACAGCCTTTTCAGAAATGGATCAGATTTCATCTCAGAACTATTTATCTGCCCTCACACTCTGTCATATAGGAAGACTGTTCCACAATAATACTTGGACAGCTGAAAAATATCAGTTCCTCTCTGAGCTATGCTCATGATCAGTTTATAGCAACCTAGAAAGTGTTTAATTAAATTTTTGTTCCCTTCTTTGTAATATCAGTTTGACACAATATATTTTGATGTTCCATCCTAGCATTCTTTTTCATATTTAAATCCCAGTGACACAATAGTAATCAACATATTCGGGGTTTTCTACTTCCTCTTTTATTATTACTGACATATTTCTGGTTTATAAGAAAATAAGTTTTTATTAATCTTTACATATTGTACTTTTGCATATTGTACATATTAACCTTGTTCTTCTCCATATTCAGTTTAATCATTCTACTGCTACCATTCTTAGTGTAATCATTCTTTTGGTGACATTTGTATCTTCCAAAGTAACAGTAACTACTAGTTTTGTGTCATATCCACCAGATTCATCAGTGGTTAATTAAGAAATGCATCTTTGAGGAATATGATTTTTTTTCTTTGTCTCCCTCCTCAGTACAATTTTCAGTTGTTTTCCCATGTATTAGCTCTGAGATAACAGTAGCTTTCTATTCTTGCCCCTCTCTCTTGTACCTATGGGATGATAGCTTTGACCTAGACAAATTCTAATCCTTTTGTTGATGAAGAAATCAGTAAATCCTATTGTCATTGAAAGTAAATATTTGCAACTTGCATCATAAATTGAAGAGCAATAAGTTTCACTTTGCTTGCAAGGAACAACTAAAAACCCCTAGTTATGGAACAATCTAATTTAATAAGAAAAGTTCTTTTTCTGTTTTTATAGTTGTGGTACAGTTCTGTCCAACACATGTGAAGCCCATGGGGCAAAAATATCCAAGATTTTTCATAAATATATTGTGAATATGAGTACCCAAACGTCCTTTTAATAAGCGATCAGGTTTGTGAAAGGGCAAAAAGGATAAGCAAAGCTGGAAAGAGTTTAATAAGTTTGATTATAACTAATTATTAAAAATTTTAAAAGTTTCTAGAATCTAGAAAGACTTGGTGAGAGAGTTATTTTAAGTACATAGTTCTTGAAAATCTATGTAGCTCATTCACTAATAGCTGTTTCAATATGATTAGCTGAATTGTTCTGTCTCCATCAGATAACATTCATTTACCCATAACTAGCTATACAGTATTGTTGCCAGATCTAGTACTGTTTTCCAGTACTTACAAAGCATTTGAAATATAGAAAAAAATGGTTAAAGAATACTATAAATACACAGTTCTTAAATTTCTACCCATTTTTTCTTTTTATTTAATGGTCACAAGTGAAATGGATGAGTATAGTATTAACCAAAACTATACATGGCAGCTTGCCAGCACAATCACAGTAGAAATATCTGTCTACAGTTCTACAAATTGTGGTTCATATGAATAGAGATTGTAAGTATTCCCAAGAAAACACATGTGACAGAATTTCGAATTACTGTTAACATTTGACAACAAAAAGTAATGAAAAATTTTCTTTAAAACTTCCTTGTATTCAGTGGTACCTTGGCACCAAGGTGTGAAACAAGATTTGTACTTTAAAATACTTTTTTAAGCATCTACATGTCAAAAGAATTGTTCACATCCTTTATTTTTCAAGCATATTTCTTTTTTGTTTGTATCTTAACTGAAGACCTTAAAAGACCTACCCATAAAATAACAGTTGAGGAGCTAAAGGGACACCACCACCCCACATCCACCATCAGAGAAATAATTTTTATCTTAGAAATCAGATGCCAGTTTGCCATTTATAGATATCTTCAAAAGCACATGCTTCACTGTTCTGCTAAATATTACAACTCACAGCATGGTCTAAGTGGCTTTATGGAGGACTGTAAAGACATGTTCCAGAGAGAAACAGGAAAAAATATTTGTGGATACATCAAAACCACCTTTTCTTTGGGAAAGTGTTTGAAATTTTTGATGCTAAAATATCAGGGGTGTTGCTCTGGATAGGAGCATCAGAGGTGCTGCAAAAATCTAATCCTCTTGAAACTGTCAGGTGTGACATAGATACTGTAAAATATCTGGAAAACAAATCTGTAGTACTATGAGATGCAAACAGCATTCATCAATTCATTTTTCAGTGCCAACTTCTATATATCTCAGAAATTATTGCACTATTTTTCATTGTTCCTTCACAAATGATAATGGAATAATAAATTCAGTCACTGATGCTAAATACTTGCACAGTGGAATCTGCCAAAATCCTGAATTAGCTGAGTTAACATCTGTTAAACTTCAGGCGTAGGATAAATTACTTAAAATATAAATAAATATAGCTCTGAATATGCTTGGAATTATTCTATATTATCTGTGCTTCCTTAGCCAGACAAATGTTTCTGCTTAAAATTGAACCACAGTCACACAATACTAGTCACAGTCTTGTTTAAGATGCTCAGTGATAAATAAGATGCTTAAGCTTTATTCACTGCCATTTTTCTCCTGCTTGAGCTGTGCTCATTGTTCGCTTTTAAAAGTCATTGAGAGCAGGTGATAGTCATGCATTCTCTGTCAAAAAATAAAGCTGCATATCTCATAATACAAGACAATTTTCCTTGTAATGCATATATTGTGTCCTTTACTGAAACATTCTTTATCAAAGATTAAATAAATATGTGAGAAGCTGATTTATTTCTCTGTGGTTATGTCACCATGAACTACTAATTTCATTTGGGTTACAACTTCAACTCTCAATAGTCTCTCAATAGTGTTTCCTTTATATCAGTAATAAGGGGCAGTGTAATCAATTAATACAATTTTTATGCAATACCCTTATTTGTGTCCTGATACAGTGTTTTACACAACCAATCATTGATAGGGTCTTGATTTACTTTGCTAACCGTCAGCTACAGCAGTTAAAGGCAAAACGACCGAGCGAAGGCGTTCGTACCTCTAGTGACAGCCTTGGGTGTTTCCACCACAGCTGCTGAGAAGTGACTGACCTCTCTGGAGATGAGACACCTAAAGACAAGGCACCTTATTCCTCCCCAGTACCACCTGCCACATTTTGAATAGCACCTTGCCTTTTGTGAGGTATTCAGGAAACAGAATTCATGTTTTGGCAGTGCCTGATGGGCAAACAAAAATGGGAACTTTTTACAACTCCTGACTTTTACCAGAGCATTACACTCATAGAAATTGTAAAATGTGTTCTCATAACTATCATATTTATCTTGAATATCTCTGATATAATAATAATTAAAATTATGCCCCTAAGAATTTGGGAAAATAGAGTGACTAACATTAAAATTTCCCTGCACAGGCATATAAATTAAACTGGAACATGACCAATGTGACTGTGAAAGTGTTCAGGACTTATAGAAAAGAGTAACTGCAAGATGGAAACATATTTAATATATAGTAAAGTAATCAAATGCAAATATTCAGCTGCAGCACATCAGAGTCTAGAGTATAGTCAGATGGTAGAAGAATGCAAAGAAAATCAGTAGAAAGCATAAAGGAACCAGCATAAAACAGATCAGTCTATCTTGCTCGAAATTTTTCAATAAAGAAAAATCAGTTCTACAGGACTACAGCAACCATCAATGTAAAGCTGACAATAAATTAAATATAACAAGGAACGTAGAACACGATGTAAAAAAAAAAGTGTTTTTAATAATTTTCTTTCAAGGATACAAAGTTGTTTTCACAAAAGTTGAAACTGATATTTGGCAATTTGCAGTACAGATTTGCCTCATAACATTAAAGGACATTTTGTAAAGATATAAAGGTTATATGACAGGTTTGCATTTCCTGTTGCTCCATTCAACTACAACAAGCTAAACGAAAGTGGGA
This sequence comes from Pycnonotus jocosus, assembly GCA_013400435.1. Lineage (NCBI taxonomy): Eukaryota > Metazoa > Chordata > Aves > Passeriformes > Pycnonotidae > Pycnonotus > Pycnonotus jocosus. The sequence continues at coordinate 9,420 of VWYP01002016.1, read as the reverse complement.
AGTAACCTTGTGTGTAATATAACAGAGGGTTAAAGGTTTTGGATGAAATTTGGAGGTCTGAAAAAATTTCCAAATCCTGTGCACCATCAATGTACATTTGCATCGGGAAATGAAGACAACAAACCNAAATAGAAAACTGCTAAAACAAAAAAAAAAAAAGTTAATTTTTTTTATTTTATTTTAATTGTTTTGTTTTGTTTATATACATGATCTGACCTATATAAAGATAACATCATTGTCATCAGAGATCAGCTATACAGGAATGATACTGACAAACGTGGAGTATCTGTCACCAACACTGAAAAATAATACATTAAGAGGAGCGTGTAGTTCTAATTTGCTTTATGAGTCATGAGGTTTTTTTAGTGTAAATATTTTGTTCTAATTCAAAATTCCTTTTTCTTTCTTTTCCCTGTAAGAAGCAACTTATGTAGAAGCAACATTATCCACTGAATGAAATGATGTTTTCCCTTTGCTGGTAAAAGTCTGATTATTTCTTCTCTCCTGCTCCTTCTTTAGCCTTTCTGAGAAACGAATTTTATAGCAAATCTGCCAAAATTCATGCTGCCTTATAAAATATTCATTGTAATTTACCCTATACTGTTTGTTTGCTTGTTGGCTACTGGGTTGTGTGGGGGGTTTTGAGCTCTAGTTAGAAACATTCCTACAAAAATTTATCTCACAAAAATCTTAAATAACTTTTTATTTGACAAGACAGTTTATATGTATGACTGTTACTAATGCTCTTCCCAGTGCAATTAAAGCTTTTGTCATTAAAACCTGGGTCCTAGGTTTAGAATATAAATCTAATAATTACTGAAAAAGCTACAAGAAACATTATTTTTCTTCTGGGATAATATAATAGCCAAACTGACTAAATAAATTTCTTAGTGAAAAAATGTCAAAGAGGCTTCAGTAATTTTATTTTTTTGTATACTTCAACTGATAATATGGTCTTTTCTCAATTTTTTACATTTAAGGGGCATTTAGAAATGTCTTTAGAATGACTTTGACTGACTTTTAACCTGCCCTCTCTTGATCAACATTAATTTCTATTAACAGCTATGTTTAGGAAGTCATAATGACATATGTGGTTATGTAATAGAAAAAAATGTGATCTCCAAATATGTGGTAAATATGAAAAATGCCATACTTTCTGTGCAATATACCCACAGGAAATAATATATGTATCATCTCTAAAAAAAATTGCTGTCAGAGTTACATGTGATTGTACTTAGAGCACAAAACCATCCTTTCAGAAGACTTTCCAGTTGCATATAATACGTATCAGTATTTAATTATTCAGAATATGATTTTCCAGGCATGGTATCTCCTCAGGTTCAATTTATTGAAGTGCAGAGAAAAGTGGTTGAACTACTTCCAAGAACAAAATAAGCAAACAGATTAGGTACAAGCAGAATACATCAAACTAATCCAGCTCTATGATGTCTTGGAACAGGGGTAGGAAATTTTGCAGAGGGATCAGATATCTAACAAGTATTGATTATTTACTCTGCTGGTGACCTCTCCCTTCAGGTATCTTTATACACAGATGAGATTCTCCATGGATCTCATATCTTCTCTTCTCTTTTCTCTTCATTAAACAACCTCATCTGCTTCAGACTTTCTTCACAGGAGTGATGCTTCAGTCATTTTGTCATCTTAGCGACCTTTTATTGGAGTTTCACCTGCAGCTGCATCTCTCTTTTGTACTGAGAAGCCCAGAACTGTAACTTTTGCCATCTCTTACATGGTCGTGTGTTACATCCAGCAGTTTCTCAGCTCATGTCCAACAGTTTTGCATGTTAGTGTAAACTCTGGCAAGGGGTATATCCATCTGAGTGCAGTCCTATCACATCTGGTGCCATTTCAGCACTACAATGTATCCAAAGCACCTTTATAAAGCTGACAGTTAATCCTGTAGATGACTAAGTCTCAACTGATCAATAGAGTTCCTCAATCAGCTGATCTGCTGTCCAGATTCCATTAACAATTTAACTTGGTTATTTGATTCACTTGCCTAATCAGAGGCATACAGTATCCTGTGACATTCCCTAGTATGTGCACAGCATCTGTGTTATCTGGCAAATTCAACAGAAAAGTGAGACAGAATATCTAAGACCTTCTTGAACGGCACCAGTTAAAAGTTGTTTTAATAGATTAATGGCAGCTTAATTTATACTTTATTTACATTATTCACATTTATAGATGAACTTACACTCTTCTCAAGTTTGGTACAATTGCCTTGTTCGTATCTAAATGTATATCTTAATCTTGATCCAAATTGTGCCTGAAGAATAGGACTGAGACTCCTAAAGAGTGAGACATATACCATTTTGAATGCAAAACATTCTGTCTAGCCTCAACCTGTTGCTCCAGAAGGACTTTAATTTACTTCAGATCTTGTATTACGTTTTTACATAGGTCTGGTTGGAGGTAACAATGTAATTAAATCATATCTTTTACTTGAGAGTTCCCTTGATAGCTTCAAACATGACAATTTCATATCCATAATACAGTGCTTCATGTCACTGTCATGTCCTTCTGTTCTACAAAAAACCCTACTTCTATTACAGCTAATAATGTAGTAATGTTTCACTAACTTTAAAATTTCCTTTAAAACCTATACATTAATATTTTTCTAAATGAGCAATTGCTCCCAAATGCTCTTTTCCCCCTTTTTAAAAAAATTATACTGGTCCCTATTTAATCATAAAGACTTTTTTCATCCATGGGTTACAAAGACAATATTGGAATTAATGTTCATTTAAATAATCATTTCAGTGTAAGTCAAATAATCTAAACCAATATATTTTCTCATTCAACTTACATAGCAGTGAGAGCTTCATTTTTGTATGTATATAATGAAAGGAAAGGATTGCTGTGCCACAACTTAAAAGCAGCAGACAAAACTCCTGAAAGCTTAGGCACATCAATTTAGGTATTTAAGTAGTAGTTCAGCAACTAGTGTTTTCTGAGAGAATTCCCTTGAGTATATCCCATAATCTCTAGCAACTGGTATAGAAGCCAGAACTGCAGCAGTTCTGTGCCATGACATGCCTTTTAACCCAAATCTCAAATGAGATGTTCATAATTAACCAATCAAATTGCACTTATAAATCTGCGTAGCTACAAATTTTCTAATTTTTTGGATAATTTTACACAACATCAAAAGCATTAGAGATGTCTTAGATTTATTTAAGTTAATGATATAAGTTCACATTAAATTTATATAAACTTAAGTTTGATCAGTGCTTTAATCTCTGAATTGGCTGTACACCTGACAGTTCTGAAACAGAAACTGAGTGTTAATATGCCACTAAGATTTAACTAATATATCTTACCTTTCATTAGACTGTGCTTACTGATTATCAAATTTAGAGATTTTAACTGGCTAATGCAGAGCTTGAAGAGCAAGTTTGTATAATCCTGAAATCTATCACAGAGAGAATTTCAGTGACTAATATAGACATTTACAGTGTGACTTGTGTTTAGCAAACATGGTCATTTAGAATGTCTTTATAGTTGAAAGGACACATACCACATAATTAATTTCATCCAGATGTCATCATTTGAAAAACATATGAAATATGCCTTGAAGGAATCTCTCTCCATTGACTACTTCAGGTCACTGCTACTTTCCATTGAATAATCAGCATACCCAGGCTTCAATTCATTTTTATGCAAAGGCATCTCCGCCTTTTAAGGTAGTCCAAGTTATTCAAGCAGTTGGATTGTGCTGGGACATGTGATCCTACTTCTGCATTGGTTTGAATCAGCAGTTGAAGACAAGGCTGTGAAATTTTGAAACAATTAAAACAGATGCCCTTATATTTAGTTCGCTAAATCGTTCCACTTGAATGAGAGTCAGCTTCTGATTAAGACAAGTTCAGATATAGAAATGTAGATGTGTATGTGTAAGATACAGACCTAGGGTCTATTTGGTTGCCTGTGTTTAGATGACTGGTGGCATGTGAAATGCCCTACAATGCAAGTTGACTGTCAGATGCCGCTTAGAAGAAGAAACATGTCCTTCCTGTTTGGCTCAAATTGTAGCTGGTATCTCCTGAAGATATGCTGAGACCCTGCAGCATCTCAGATGGTGTAAAGGGCCTTGCTGCTCAAGGACACATTGCTGTCTGCCTGCCCCATGATGACTTTACCTGATGGAGAACCCCTAGGTTCCCTGAGAAAAATCCTCCCACAGGTTCCACATGTATCTCACCACAGCCTGGGAGTTTCACCGGCCTTGGTAACTGTTGCTTGACAGCAGTTTAAAAGATTTGGACAATATTTAGCTTGTATGATGATATAAAGAAAAAAATAAACAGCAAATTGTCATAAAATATTGCAGGAAAATGATAGAAAATTCATTTTCTGATACTGTATACAAATAATCAAGAAAGCTCTTCTATGAGGCAGGACAATAGAGCAGAATGTGTAATGTAACATTATTTCTTGAGTGGGTGTTTTTAAATCAGAAAGTTATGAAATTTTTAACACCCCAGTACTACAGAACTTCAATTTTCATTATTTTGAGCATTTGACTGTCTTAAAAACCTACTTTAAGAATTGAAAAAAAAACCCACCAACAGACTAAACTGAATCCTTTCAGTGATTCAAGAAAAAAGTTTAAAAAAGATTTTATATGTACTCTAGATAAACAATTACCAAAGAAACACAGTTTATAAAGTTAGTTCATCTTATTCATAGGTTGTAAACAAGAAATAAATAGAGCTGTTAAAGCTGATACATGTAAGAATAATTAAATATAATCACACAAAACAAGAAATTAAGGCTGAATGAGGAATTATTTGCTAACACTCAGATCTATTAGACAGCTTCCCAAGGGAAATTAAAGAAAAAGGAATGTTGGACTGGTTTAAAATCCAATTGAACAAAGCAGGAAAATCAGCATTAAGGTAGCCACAGTGTATAACATATTCAAATGCAAACAATTCTGTGAGCAAAAAATTTGAGGCACTAAGGTAGTTAGACATGTCCTTCATGCAAACATCAGGGAAGCATAGGTTATGGCACTCCATAATCACTTTGTTATTTCAATTAATCAATTTTTTTAAATTACTCCAATTTATAAATTCCAGATTTGAAAGAAAATCATGAGGAAATTTTGAAGTAAACCCTGAATTGCAATTGCCTGTCTACTTCATAAAGGTAATAAATCTAATTTAACATAACAGAATTTAAACTGGGCAATATCTTTAATAATATCATATCGGATTACTATTTCTGATATTCAGGTGGTCAGAGCCTTTNGTACTACAGAACTTCAATTTTCGTTATTTTGAGCATTTGATTGTCTTAAAAACCTACTTTAAGAATTGAAAAAAAAACCCACCAACAGACTAAACTGAATCCTTTCAGTGATTCAAGAAAAAAGTTTAAAAAAGATTTTATATGTACTCTAGATAAACAATTACCAAAGAAACACAGTTTATAAAGTTAGTTCATCTTATTCATAGGTTGTAAACAAGAAATAAATAGAGCTGTTAAAGCTGATACATGTAAGAATAATTAAATATAATCACACAAAACAAGAAATTAAGGCTGAATGAGGAATTATTTGCTAACACTCAGATCTATTAGACAGCTTCCCAAGGGAAATGAAAGAAAAATGAATGTTGGACTGGTTTAAAATCCAATTGAACAAAGCAGGTAAATCAGCATTAAGGTAGCCACAGTGTATAACATATTCAAATGCAAACAATTCTGTGAGCAAAAAATTTGAGGCACTAACGCAGTTAGACATGTCCTTCATGCAAACATCAGGGAAGCATAGGTTATGGCACTCCATAATCACTTTGTTATTTCAATTAATCAATTTTTTTAAATTACTCCAATTTATAAATTCCAGATTTGAAAGAAAATCATGAGGAAATTTTGAAGTAAAGCCTTAATTGCAATTGCATGTCTACCTCATAAAGATAATAAATCTAATTTAACATAACAGAATTTAACGTCACATCAGAAAATGGAGGTGAAGAAGAAAAACCTAGGGAACCTCCCCAAAATCTCCATCTTGTCCTCATCTACTTCTATTATAGAAACCTAAAACTACATATTTCTCACTCAGTGATAAGCTAAACTACTGTGTTTCACACTCTTGAGATTTGTAATTCATCTCTGCCTTGTGCCATGGTCTGTGACCCCCATGAAAGGTGGCAAACCCCCTCTGTTCACCCCCCTGGATGGGTCCAGGGTATTGCAGTGCTCTAAGGTAAAACTCAAATTTCCTTAACTCAGTTTCCAGACTATTTGGCAAGGGTTTCCTTAGCTTCCAGGGCAGCCAAAGAGATGCCCCGAGTTCCCACAATATCAGACTTCTGCATTTTTATAATGCAATTAGAATTTTAAGTCCTGAATGTAACAGGAGAAGCAATTAACAAAAATTTTTATTCTTTCTTCTAGCAACACTGAGCTGACTTTGGGAAAAAAGCAAAAGACAAATAAAACAACATCCAAAAAACCCACCCCACACCAAATCACAGATTGAATACATAATTCATTTATTAAAAAATACTCTGTCCATGCAAAACACATGAACTTAGGGGGTTTTTGTTTAGTTCCCTGATAAATAGATGCTAGAGAAAAGTCTATTGGTTCCTAAAGTTTCTCTGGTAATTACAGAGAGAAAATTAATTTTCATTTTGTTATCCAGTTTAACATGAATTACCCAACTATGGGTACAAATTAATAGTAGCTTTTCCTCTCAATATCAGGATTTTTGTTTGCATACCCATGGCTATCCTCATAGCAAGTAATTTAATAAAGTGGTAATTTTCCATATGATAAACAAATCTAATATACTCTCAAACAGCAAAAAAATTTCTGTTTCCAAAGTTTCTGATATATATACCTACCTACAAAAAATATTTCTATTCAATTAAAATATTTTTATTTAAATTCAGTGATTAGATACAAGTATGAAAGTAAGGGAGAATTAAAAGACTTCTTTCTCATGTCTTCTAAAATAAAAGTAATTCCATATAGAAAGCATTTCAACATGAGCAAGATATGCTTGCATTCTACCTAGGTTGCTCTTGGAAAGAATTAATAGTTATACTCTTCTGTAGTTAAACAAACAAACAAACAAAAAAAACCCCTGAGAAACAATGAACAAGAGAACTGTAAAAGCATGATCTGATATTATAGACAATTACCTGGGAAAGTTATGGAACTTCTTGTTCTATCCATATATTTTGATGGACTAAAGAAATTCATGGATAAGAGACATTTAAAAGGAAACAATGTTTTGGAGTTTTCAAATCCTGAACTTAAATCCAGAAATGTGTTTTAAAAAAGACGGTTCTGCATAGATTTTTTTCTGCTGACTTTTTTTTCTACTCCTAGACAAAACTCGAAGTCTACAGAGATATTCAGAAGCCTGTAATGTAAGTTAATTCCAAGTGAGAAATCCCTTAAAATAAATCTTGTTTAATTATTCATTACCTGGGAATTCATGGGAATCTAAATTTCTGCCTGTAATATTCTTTTATAAGGTTTCTATTGTTTTGACTACTTGTTTTGGGTCTCAAGTCAGAAATAAATACATACAAATTCTCAGGAGAAGGCATTTGTGGAATACAGATCTTCCATTTCCAAAGTAAATATTATGACAGAGTAAGTATTAGATAAATGTTAAACAGCAACACTTTTCCCCTTCTGTAGATGTTCCTTAAAGAATGAAAAAAATTCTCATAATTTTTAGGTATTTATGGAAGCTTTAGTTATTTAGCTAGGTGAGTAGGTTTCAGCTTCCTAAATATGTCTACTTGGAGGCAAGTGGGAAAAAAAAATCAAAAATTATCTGTTCTGGCACTTCTCTTTGGTGTCTCTGATTGGCCCTATAGGATCCCCCCAAGAGTACTGATGATGCTGGCAGAAGAACTTGCTGAGCCACCTTAAGCCACTTAGCAGCAGTAAATGACTAACCAGAGAGTCCCAGCTGACTGGAAGTTGATGGCCATGATGCCCATCTGCAAAACAAATTGGAAAGAGAATCCACATAAGTACAGGCTCATCAGCCTGACCTCACTGCCAGGAAAGGCAATGGAGGAGATCATCTTGGATGCCATCAAGTGGCACAGGCAGGACAACCAGGAAATCAGGCCCAGCCAGCACAGATTTGTGAAAGGCAGGTCCTGCTTGACCAACTTGATCTTCTATGAAAAAGTTATGCACTTGCTGGGTGAAAGAAAGACTGTTGTCTACCTGGACCTTAGTAAAGCCTTTGACACTGTCTTCTTCCTTAGCATTCTGGAGAAATTGGCTTCTCATGGCTTGCATGGATGCACTGCTCCTTAGGTGAAAGACTGGCTGGATGGCTGACCTCAAACAGGTGGTGGGGAATTTGGGAAGACAGACAGAGCTAGAACTAAAGGCCATCTTGCCCCTGATGTATTGCAGCTGTGTTAATCACCAAAGAGTGGGAACAGCCTTGCCCTCCCAGCTCTGGCTGTGATAAAGAGTGAGTTGGTTGGTAGAGAGTCACTTGGAGTCTGCTGGCCGTGCTGTGAGGAGGAAGGGACAGGAGGTGGGGCAAGGGACAGATCAGGTGAGCCCCTGTAGGAGGGACAGACAGGGTCAGGTGGCCGTGCCAGGGACAGGAAGGAGCGAGCTGGAACTGCAGAAGGAAGAGAGAAGAAGGAAAGAGCCAGAGCTGTGTGGAGCTGCCCTTGGGAGGCTACATAGAAAAGGTATGGGAGGCTTTTTAATAAGGTGCTGGTGCTTGAAGCCCTCTGAAGTTGTACTGAAACATTCTGAGTGTTGTGGCCATCTTGACAATGATAGGGAATGGAGTTACATCCAGCTGTGAGCCACTCACAAGCTGGGTTCCCCAGGGCTCAGTGCTTTAGACAACCCTATTTAATATCTTTATTTATGATCTGGATGAGGGAATTGAGTGCCCACTCAGTCAGTTTGCAGATGATACCAATGAGGGTAGCAGTGTTACACCACTGTAGGGTAGGAAACTCTGTAGATGAATCTGGACAGGCTGGATTCATGGCCTGAGACCAGCTGTGTGAGTTCAGTGAGGCCAACTGTCAGGTCCTGCACTTGAGTCACAACCACTCCATGTAGTTCTAAGGTTAGGGAAAGAGTGGCTGGAAAGACTGATATTAGACTAAGGGCTATTATTAGTCCATTANAGACTAAAGACTAATATTAGTCTATTAGACTATTATTAGATTATTTATTAGTCTATAACTGGTAATAAAGGATAGCTATTAAGCTCACGTCATTTCCTGTATCACTGAAGGTGACTTAAACAGAAATCCCAGTCCATTGTAGTTTGGCTGTGGAATATGCATCCAGTTTTCCCTATGACCAGTAGCTTCATCCCATCTTCTGCTCTGTATGGGAAATGGATTTGTAGATTGATTGTTTTAGTGATAATAT
>VWYP01002005.1:7713-25448 GCA_013400435.1 Pycnonotus jocosus | reverse complement strand
AATAATCTGTATAAAAGGACACAGCCTTCCGGGGGACGGGCAGATGGTGCTATAGCGGGTGTTCGAGACAGACCTCGCTGGGCACAGAGAGAACTATGAGATAAGGAATAATAAACAAAGTGATTGACCTTGGAGAAACTGAAGTCTGAAGCCTCTGTCTCTTTCATGTGTCTGCCCCGAAACATTCAGAAGGGCAAAAAACACTCGAAACCACCAGAATATCGGAATCGATAAATCCGACAGAGAGGGAATTGAAAAAGCTTGTAGTGGCTGCCTTAACATGAAACAAATAATGTTGCTTTACAAGTCATTTTCCTCCCCAATTTTAATGCAGTTCCCTATTCAGCATGAGAAGAAAATGACTCTTGCTATGATTCACTCTCATATGAAATTCAAAGGGTTTAAAAATGTTCCTGATTTTAGAAAGTTTGCTATGTTTCTACCTAATTTTATAACTCAGGCTAGTGTTGAGTTAGAAAGTTGAGCTCCAGCAAAGACTGCTGACTGTGGGCAAGGAGAGAAATCCCAGGGTATAGAGTGGCCCAACAGCAGGACCAATGTGCAGCAGGGAGTGCAACCTCAGGATAGCTTGTGCAATAATGGATGGGGCTGAGGAGGTGGAAAGAAAGGGAATTGGGAAGTTTAAAGAAACACAGGATGTGCAAGAGGCACCAGCAGAGTGATTCAGTGTGATTTTCCAGTAATGATGAAGTTGCAGGAAGGGTCAAGAGGTAACACCCACAAACTTTCATCTCCTGAAACATTTAGAGAGGAAGGGGTGATGGGACTTGGGTCACAGATTTGAGGTTAAAGCTCTTATCTCTAACTAGCATGGCCACTTGAGGAATGCATGAACTGTTTCCCTGCCTTGATGTCTCAAGAATATGTATTTCTGCTATTCGTGGAGAGATGTTCAACCATATGTGCTTCTACACCCATGAGAAAATAAGATTAGACTAAAAAAAACCCAAATAAACCTGTTACACTACATTACCTATTACAGCAAATTATTAACAATAATAAACATACTACATCACTGTATGCCTTTTAATGGCATGCACAGATGAGTTCAGGATGTATCCCTGGTTACCTCAGTCCTGAATATGATTTAAGAGCAGGAGCAGAGCTCACAGCCTTAGCCAAAACAGCCAAGAGGCCTGAGATGGGCCTGAGGCTCAATGGTCACTGAAGAATGTGCAGCACAGCTGTCTAATCTATGACTGACACTGTAGACACAAGAATTACATCTTTGGGGTGCTAGAAATACGAACTCTAGGACAAAAGTTCAGCAGGAAGATGGGAAGGATCTGCAAAGGAAATTGCTAAGTTGAAACAGAAGATGAAGTTTGAGCTGGGGCTGCAAAAGCACAGTAGCCCAGTAATGCCAAACAGTCAGGCATCTCAGGCTGGGGGAGACTCTGTCCCTGCTGGCACAAACCAGAAGGAGCACAGCATGAAAACACACTTCCTCCTGTCCCTGGGCCTGCAGCAATGGGAGCTGTTCCTCCAGAATTATATTCCTATATTCTGTCCTACCTTTTCCACTAAAGTCATGACTGCTTTGCCAAACTTCATTTGCATCACTTTTGCTAAGGGATTCTGCGCAGGCCTTTGTTGATACAGGTCTGCAGTCTAAGTGAAGAACAGATGAAGAATATTTAATGTTGCAGCAGAAGTATAAATTTTAGGCAGTATGACAGGGTTTTTTATCCTATATGTGGATAGTATTTCAGTAGAGTAAATAAAAAAATATCCTGTAAAGTAAAAACTAGAATAAAACATGCCAAAAGCAGGGTCTCAAAAAATTGTTAGTAAATTCTCTACTTCAAAGCAATAATGGGGAATCTACATCATCCCTCTGCCATTGCATACAAAGAGTCTCTGTATGGAATCAATGAATAGGCAAGCACAGCCAACCTTCTTACAATTGCCTGCAAGGTAAGAATTTGGAAGATGGTGGAAAATTTGAGATTGAGTCTAAACATTCACTCACACTTGGACTTTAATGTAACAGCCTAGAGGAAGCATTGTTCTAAATTTTACATCACAGTGAACTTGATGAACTTGAGATATCTATAAGGAAAGGTCAGAAAAGCCCTACATATTTATTTCCATGAGCTTAAATGAGTGCTTTCAATCCTGCTTTTACACTTTCATCTGTGTTTTCATTCAGAGTCTCTGCAGAACCCTTCTAGGGCTTTTCTGTCATAGGAAATCTTTAGCATGCATGCACTGAAAGGCAATATATGTGGCATATAGCCCATAAGGGACCAGGGTAGTGAAATCTGCAAGCAACTGCATCACAATTGCCAACTCCAGCACAACAGCAGCAAAACCGGCTGGGCAAGAAAGGGGAAGCTTGGACCCATTCAGAAACATTAACTCTTTTGGCAGGAAGGCTAAAGGCTATCCTGCTTTCAGTAACATATAATGAAAGACACCTCAACTGTTGAGAAACTATGAAGAATATAATGGACAACATAACCTCATGTGAATCATGTTAAGGACTGTGCACAGGGGATGTGCACCTGGGAAATCATCATACTGCATTGCAAACACCTATTATATAGGAAGGGAAAAGATTAGAGGAAAAAATGAGAATAGACAAGCCAGGCCATTATACTCTTCTCACAGAAAAGAGATGTGAGTAGCTTCTGAGTCACTTGTGAAGGGTGGCAGAGACCTCTGTGGCAATGGGTAAAAGGGAACATTTTATCTGTCATTTGGGCTAGTTGGCTGAACACACTGCAAAACACAGATGTGCCTGCCCTGCAGTATGCATAGGAATAACTCACTAGGCATGCCTGAGCTTCAGCTGTGCTCACTCTAGGCTATAAGCAGCATTGCTAAGCTGTGCTTGAACTCTGTTTAAATAGGTTGGTTGGTGATTTGTATGGCCAAACTGCAGAGTGGGAACCCGGCACCATGAGCTGTGCAGGAATTTGGAACTGTTGTGTCTAAAGCCAGGTGAAGTGTACACCCACATTCTTGAAGCTCGCTGATAAAATCCCGTGATATAGGGAGAGAAATAATGATGTCTAATATTAATAATGACATGTGCTTGTACATCTGAGAAAGAGATATTTAAAAGATAAAGGAACTTTAAAACACGAGGATAAAAAACCCAACTCACAAAAGCTGAGTTTAATGCTGGTGGTGGTTCTTGTTCTCCTCACAGTAATACTCTGTAATACTTGCTCTGTATTACTTGCTGTGTGCAGTTTCTTGACTGAACTGAATTTTGGAGTAATTACATAACATACAGCCCCAAACTGCCTCTCCAGTGACACCCACTTTTGTCTGAGCCCAGCAATTCTCAGTGGCTTGAGTGCTATTTAAAAGGCCATAGCAAGCATACTTGGAAAGCATGTGCTTTCTGGGGTTTAGACCCATGACAGGTGAATTCTTGGTTTAGTTTTCTCTAAACCCTCATCCTTTTTTTTTTTTTTTTTTTCATCCATGCTCTAACACATGGAATTCCTGCTCTACAAAGCAGAGCAAGTAACCTGCAATGCAGCAGGAGGAAGAAAACAGTGAGTGTTCATGCCACAAATGTCAGGTTGAACAGGATCAAGTCCAGGCATGAATGGCTGAATATTTATACTTTGTTAAAGTGATGCTGCCTCTCAGGAGTATTTGCCATTCCCAGTCCAGGAAGGTACATGTTTGCTTATTTAGGCTTGCATGCAGAAATGAAGTTAATAGTAGTATTTGGAAAACAACTACTCAAGCTGGCTCACTACATTTCCATAATGACTACTGAATATCGGTAACAACTATTTTTTTAAGCCACTGACTACTTTGTTCCATCTGGCCATCTGTTATCTAACTACTCCAAAATTCAGTTTCTGTGGAATGCTTCTCTTTGTAGAGGCTGGTGAAAGTGAATGATGGCAGTCTTCTCCCAGGTCAAAAGCAAACCTCACGATGCTTGCTGTGAATTAAATGAGCTCTCAGGCTGCAACAACAGGTCCACAGAGCTGAGGTGCTGTGGTAGCACTATTCATCATCTGGGGCATCTCCAGGAAAGAGAGTAGGGTGAAAGAGAATTGGAATGATCTTCAAATAAAGGTAGAAGTTCTTAGTATGATTGTGCTGGACAAGGCTAACATCTCTTGACTTCAAAGAATGAACAGTTTCAATATCTCCAGCTTTTAATGCCAAATATTTACCGGGATTTTTATCTTAGTACAAGTATTTATACTAGCTCTAATGCTATGTAAAAGACTGTAGCAACACACCCCCAGGGGTTTATATTACTATTTGGCTTTGTAGTTCTTTCACTACTTAAGATGAATCATGAACTTCTTCAGATGTGCCAGGGGCATTCCATTTCCAAAACTGCAAATGACAAATGATGAATAATACACATTGTTTACTTTTCCCCCCCACTCTGAATCCTTGTGTAGCTCTCCAATGACTCCAACTGCTGCATTTGATCTGGTTTTCTGCATGCGTCCTGCATAATGACCATGGATCTCTCAGATTTCATGTATGAAGTTCATTCTGTTTTAGTGCCACACATATTGTATTCTGCTCATTTACTCCAACTGTGAATGTAATGGTTTTTCTTTCTCATTTAAATGTACAGAAATATTTGAAAATAAGGGAAACATTATATGGAAATAATTGTTCATTGTTGAACTTAGGCACCACAGTAATTCACTGTTGAACTTAGGCACCAAAGTAATCGTGAGTAAGCGTGGAGCAAGACTATTTTGTTGGTAGTTTCTGCTGAAGACTATGACTTCACTCTTGTTTCCCAAGCTAAATAAAGCTAGTGCAAACATCCAATCATTCAAAAGGGTTGCAAGCTATGCTTGTGGCATTATAAATGAAATATTTTGACTCATGCTGCATATTGAAAGAACATCAGTGGAGGAGCTCCTTGCATTTTGGGTAAGACTGGCTGGAATAAGTGGAGTCATACATCAATACAAAGAGAGGAGCTATTCATTCTCTTGCGCTCAATGGAGGCTACCATGCAAAAAAGAGTCACTAAGCCAGTAAGACTGCCCCAGTCCCAATACAAGTTTCAGCAGCCTTAAGCAGCCTTAAGAGCTGAAGGTCATGCTGATGGTTCTCTATCTTAAAAAATGATACTGTTAAAAGTTCACCTAGGAATTGATTATAATTCAGCAAAAAGGGCATTAAATAGCCTATACCATCCTCCAATCTGCCACCACCTGGCTCACTGTCATCACTAAGGGCAGCCTCTGTTTCCTCAGGTGAGATTTGTAGTAGTCTTCAGGAAAGGTAGAGGCTCCTGTGTGGATAACTGTTGGGAACAGTCTCTTTTGCACATGACTTTAACTGGAAAACTTCTGAATCAGGAATGATAACACATGTTTCAGGTCAACAGACTTTAAAACATTTTGAGTGAACAGACAAGATTCCCCAGTTCCCCCAGGTTTCTGTTCTGCAATGCCATATTTAGTACTGAATATAACCTGTAAGAAATTTGCCAAGGGAGTGCAAGATGAGGGAAAATTTCCATTCCAGCCAACCTCTTGAGAAGCCATGTCAAGGTGCTTCTCTCATGTCTCAATCTTGCTGTCACCTGGAAGACTCCCTGTCAGCACTCAAACCAGGGCAATTCCCAAAGCTTAAACCTGAAGGCTGTCCTGACTGGCTGCCCTCTGCTGTGTCCTGTAGATTACAGAGGGCTTCCCTGGGAAAAAAAAAAAAAGCAAAACACCTGATTAAATTATGCTAATTAAAAAGCCTTTACAAAGCAAACAATGGCAATTTTTTTTTGCCTTTTCAGAAATGCCACTCAATAGCAGTTAATTCCCACAGTCAGTTCTGCTACGAGTTGAGAGCTGCATACAAATTGCCACAGTTTAGGAACAAGAGATTAAATTTGTTTTTTCTGGAAAGGCACGCAGGAAAGAGTGGTCAAAATTGGCTAAAGAAATTACCTCAGCCAGGCCATATTTGAGGCAATTGATTGTAATGTCATCCTAGCAGAAAATGGTTTAGAAGACCAACTAGTCACTCAGTACAGCTTCACCAGAAGCATCGCTTAGTTTTACTGAGCCCAGACTGTGTTTAAACTGAATTCCCAATCTGCATTTTAACAATAGACCTCAGCGGGACACAGTCTGGGAATGTGGTCAAGGCAGAGGTCGTTCCTATCAATATCACCTGAGTGGTGTTGCAAACATGATAGGATGCCAATGTTTTGTAACTATATCCATCATTAGAGCAGTTTCTACAGAGCAGATAAGATCAAAACAAAAGCTCACTGACCCTCTTGCATTTCAAGATTCCATTATCTTTATTACAGAAATCCCTGAATGCAGCTTACTTCCCATTACATATTTAAGTCCATGTCGTCTCTGACACTCTTTAATTCTCTCAAGATCTGAAAGCACTTTTTCTCTATACTTATTAATTTTACATGGTACTTTGAGACAAGTTAATAATAGGATCCAGCTCATCCATTGTCCCACCGCTGAGGAACCAAAATGCATGGATAGCAAACCTAGTGCTAACAGCAATGCTATTCAGACAAAGTTGATTTTCTCCACCTGTGTCAGAAAGCTAAACAACCTGCTGCTCCTGATCCCCCCACTTTTGTTCTGCTCTTTGGAAGACAGTAATCAAACTCACAAGTATTACACATGTATAATCTAATCTTCCTTCCAAATACTACATAAATTGTTATTGCAATTTACATCTGAGGTTCATATGCTACCAGATTGATACTACCTGCACAATGGAGACATAGACTGATTAGCCAGAATACACTGCCCAGCAGAAGCCATTCTCCTTCCTTGGAAAGGTAACAGACTCAGGAAGGAAAGGAGCCACCAGAGAAGTTCCATATAGTTTTAAATAGGAGAATTCTTTTTCTTTCTGTGTCAATTCCAATACCTACTCTGAAGGCATAAGTGATTCAAGAAGACATGGGCCATACTGTGGCCTTTAGACACCAGTGTAATAAAAACATTTACCTGACAACTTCAATTCAGGTATTATTAATTATTACAGTAAGCCACAAAGCTGCTTGCAATGAGTAATTTGTTTGAGTAACACTCCACTGCTGTATTTGTGGTTAGTCTAAAACACACTCTACAGCTTCCTGAAGGGTGGCTGCAGTCAGGTGGGGTTGGTCTCTTTCTCCAGGCAGCAGCTAACAGAATGAGAGGACACAGTCTCAAGCTGCGTCAAGGGAAATATAGGCTGGATATCAGGAGAAAGTTTTTTATAGAAAGGGTAATAAAGTATTGGAATGGTCTACACAGGGAGGTGGTGGAGCCACCATTCCTGGATGTGTTTAAGAAAAGACTGGATGTGGCACTTTGTGCCATGGTTTAGTTGAGATTAGGGTTGGGCTGGACTTGATGATCTTGGAGGTCTCTTGCAACCTAATGATTCTGTGATTCCGTGAAAACAGAATACTTTTCTCATCATTATTTTCAGTTCTGAAGTTTACTGAAGTAAACTCCCACCATTCACAAAAGTATAGCCATGTGTAAAGACTGGATACATTGCAGAGAGTTTGCTTTTTGTTTCCACCTGAGTTACATCCTGTGAATCTCCTTTGGGATACCATTATAGTGAAGAATAGGCCCCTAGCCTGAGAAAGTCATCTCTCACTGGGACCGATGCAGAAGGAAGGCAGGTTAGAGGAAAACCTAAAAAAACCCCTGAGTCTTTAGAAGCAAAACCTAGTAAATAAGATCATGGAGCTTCAAGATTTTGAGTTAAATGTTCTGGTGCCTTTTTGGAGAAGAAAGAGTATTAGATCCCCATGCATGAACTGCAGACTTTTAGGAGGATGGTGACTTTGCAGAGACTGTCTAGGTTACACTCCACACTACAGCTCTCACCTAACATTTGCACCAAGACATTCCTCATGCACATAGATGCAAAATCATACCCAGATGTACTGCAGCTGAGCCCCTGTCTGGCTTATTGAAACAGGAGCTGTCACAGTCATAAACTTAGGGCTTCTCTGTGTTGTCCCAGCTTCTGTCCTTGGCCTGAGGTTCTGAAGGTGGCTTTGCTCCCCACCCTGCCCATCAACTGACTCGGCACCCGCCTCCCCTGAGCCTTCTGGGGCCCGCTGAAAATTGGGAGGTTTCTGGGAGGCTGGCAGGAGAGATTTGCTAAAGGTATGAAAGGAATTGTGTGATACTGCATCTCCATCAGACAGGAGAGCAGTCCATCTTCTATCAGACTGTTTTCTACTGCCCCACTTATGAAAACCACAGCTCTGAAAATACAGATAAGTCACCTTATTTTCTCTATCATTGGAATTTTCTTTTTAAATTATTGTTTTAAAATGATTTTGTTTAGAAGAGGACCTTGAAAATCATACAGTTTCAACCCCCTCCTGTGGGCAAGGACACCTTCAAATACACCAGGTATTGAACACTTCCAGGGATCCAGGGATAGGGCATCCACAACTTCCCTGGATAGCCTATTCCAGTGCCTCACCACCCTCACATTTTTTTTTCCTGATATCTAATACAAAACTAGGTTTTGGGAGGGGGTTCTTTTGTTGTTGTTGTTGTTGTTGTTGTTGTTGGGTTTTTTTTGTTGTTGTTGGTTTTTTTTAAAGCATTTCCTAAATATCTTCCCATCAGCAGCTGGTTGAGCATCTCGCCCCAAAGCAACATGGTCCCCTTTTTATTTCCTTGTCAAAGTGTGGCCCCAGAGTCTGACCATGAACTCCCTGCCTTGTCTTTGAGCCTCTTCAGACATATTTTTCACCCTACAATCAACATAGTTTCATCCCACATGGTTCACTTGGGGCACCAGGCTGCAGTGGGCAGCTGGCACAAACCAGGAGACTCTGTGACAGAGAACATCATGTTCTGTGGGGAACAAGATGGAAACACAACAACCAGCCACTAAAAAACGTATATTGTTTCTACATATCATGCAAAAGAATGGAATGACAGTGGTAGTGATCTCAGGAAAGGCTCAGCCATGTCCAACAGAACAGCAGCACTCCTGTGTTTCATGCTGCTGTTTGCTGTTTGTGCTGCTTTGCTGAGTATGTGATCCCCTGGGATCACAGCTCAAGCCCAAACTACATCACTTCACCCAGGCTACAGATCCGCTTTGCCATCTCAAGTGTGACAGAAAAGCTTCACCCCCTGAGCAGCTGTGAAATGCTGCACAGCTCCCCTGCTCCAGTCCCAGGCTGGCTGCAGCTTGCTATCAAAAGAGAAGCATCCACTCCAAAAGTGATCACAACAGTTTGGGTGAAAGGTTTTAGCTACAGCCAATGTTAAATGTCTATTGTTGCCTAGAAGGAAGTCAGAAGCCCACTAAAATCTGTAAGAAAATGAGTAAGATGCATTAATGATTAGAAGCTAAGTTTATCATGGGAGTAATTTTATCAAAAGGAGGTGTAGTGATTGCACCCAGAACACAAAGAACTAGAACAGTTGCTTAATATTTGTCTTTATCTCAGGATATAAGAAGTAGGTAAGAAGCTGGAAAAAATATGCACTGTATCACACACACATAGGAAAATTTACATGTTTTGAAAAGGGCTGTCATTTCCATATTGCAATTGTAAAAGCTTTTAGATATCAAACACAGTACTTTGCTACATACTGGCACCAACTGAAGTGTTAGACAACACCCAGGTTTTCTCAGATGCCATTGAAGATTCAATTGGTTTGAAGAACAGAAATGACAAGCTTCACTTCAGGCAGAATATCCTCTTCCAGAAAAAAGACAGATATATTTTAAACCCTTTATGGTGGTGCCTGTTAGCATCAACATGCTTAAGGATGTGCTACTATTTTCATTACAAACCCCTGCTTTGAAGTGTTTTATAACTCAGCTATAAACATATGGCACTTGCAGGGACAGACACCATCTTCTATTTCTCTATCAGGACTTTGAAGAAGTGTGCATGCACACACACATACCTAAAGCAATGGTGGCATCCTAGCCACCTGATTCTGTACCCCAAAATTATCTAAATAAAAAGAATGAATTGTCTTCAGCGTCTGACATCACAGCTCTGTACTTTCACTGCTCACAGTGCTGTAGTCAGTTAGAATTTGTTTTACAAACTTTAAAAGCAGCTGCTGCTAGACAATAACCGCTTTTTCCAAGGGCTCTAACATTATTGCTGCAGGAGTTTCACCTAAAGAGGAAATCTCCCTTCTCCTCTTCATGCACATTTCTGAAGCAGGCCTGTTTGGTAAGCAAGCAAGCAGTAGTCTCAAAACCTACTTTAGCAGGCACTTGAAACAGCTACCTTTAAACAGGAAAGGTTTTAAGCACTTGGCTGAAAAGACCTTTGATATATTTGCAGAACATCAGTGAGTGAAACAGAGCTGCCAAGAAGCAATTTGTTGAAGTTTAATTTTTCACTCCTATTCTGCTTTTTATTTTAAGCTATTATAATGAAAACAAAGGAAATTAAACAAAAAGTTTCTCCATTTAAGAAAGCCTGGAGGTTCCCTCTCCAGGCTCCCCGGTGTACTCCCTCCAGCCTGTTTCTGAGATGTGCTGTGTCTCACATGGGCATGGGTCTCTCCAAGCAGAGCAGGACAGGCTCCTCCCAGGGTCCATCAGGAGAGCTTTGCAGAAAGGGGTGGAAGTGGGGATCACCCCAGCAGCTTTGGGCAGATCTCCCCTGGGGTGATACACTCTGCACGGGCTCCCACCAGCTGCTGAAGGAACAGGCTGTGCCCTCCACTGGGCTTCTAAACCCTGCTGATAGTGAAGTACTATATGGAAGTTAACCATTGACCTCACAGTGACTATGCACACACAGAAGCTCAGCTGTAAGATCCTGTATCTTACTAAAACAGAGCTAAATCCAAAGACAATTCCACACTTACATCTGGTCTTCATGTTAGGGATCCCTGCCACAGGACTTCTACTTGTCCAGTATATAGGGTAACAATTTGGAAAAACCCAAAAACCAGATGTATTTAGTCTTCTTGGATTACAGCTTTCAGAGATCTGTGTCTTGTACGTGTTTTCTGTAACAGGAGGAGGGCTCTGCAGTTATGCTGCTGAACATTAAATAAATGTAGCAAGCTGAAAACCACCACTGTTTGGAAAAGCTAGACATCAAGGATGCACCACGCTAGGCAAGGAATATTCTTCACATCAGAATTCCAAAACTCTATAATTTCTGTATTTAACCACAAATCCACAGTTGCAATTCAATAACTATTTTAATTACTCCCAATTCTTACATACAGAAAATTGCCAGAACTGCTGGCAAGTTGCAACATCTGCAGAAAGCCAAGAGCTGCACAGACGAGCATTCACTCCAAACAAAGGCAGCAGCCAGTCAGGCTCATGGATGGGATGGGATGGGATGGGATGGGATGGGATGGGATGGGATGNAAGGATGATATGGGCAGGAGGATGGGATGGGATGGGATGGGATGGGAGGACCCAGCACAGGGAGGCCATAAGGAAGATCTGTCATCTCTCTCAGTCACATGCCATGCACAGGGCTCAACCTGCTGCCTGAACCCTTACCACCATCTGTACAGTAGAGCAGCAATCAGTACTAGTGAAAAGAAGGAAGAAGCAGTTTCTCCAGGCTACATATGCCCATGGCTTATCAAGACACGGACTTAAGGACAGAAACAAACATGTTGACTCATTGTTTTGTTCCCCTTGCTGCCCTCTGGCCCAACAGGTCCTTACAGGATGTCCATGGATATGGGTATCAGCTACCTAACCCAATGGTCCACACATTGTTCCACAAATGCTTCACCCAACTGCAACACCTGAAGAAAAGCTTTGGCCCATGGATAACAGCTGTGTTTGGGCTTGGACAACAACATACACACATTGTCCCCACACCATGAGGTGAGCCTACATTTGTCTCCACTGAACACACACACACCTGCCACTTGAGTGGCAGCAAAAACAAAAGCACTGTGAAATTAGTTGTAAATTCAGGTCCTGAACTCAGCAGATACTAAACCTCAGGCTTCTGCTCAGAGGTCTCAATGCAGCTGCACTTCTCAAGTACCTGTCCAGATGCTAGAAATATCTTTCATTTTATTTCCTATCACCAGTAAACAGAGATTTTGGGATTGTTGCTGGTAATAGATAATCCAGATGCATTGTAAGTAATGCAGGGTGAGCAACAAGATAGCCCAGTGTGATGGCCAATGTGGCAAGTGTGCCAGGAACACACTCCTCTCCACTTCAGCAGCACAAACAGGTGCATAAATTAGCATTTTTATACTGGGCTCAACAGAGTCAGTGCCATTTCATCCAATTAGGTCTGCCACAAGCAGTCGAAAACCACATACAGACCATTTGGGTGCTGCATAACTGGCAACTAAAAGTAAGTTCATCCTGTCTGGTTTGCCCGAACTTTTCTAGGAGTGGAGAATTTGTGCCTTTGCAGTGCATACGCTTAGTGATGGATGCACTTCTAATTCTTGTCAGTAATTACTGTTTTCTTGACTTTATTATTTCTGCTGGAAGACCAAATGTTGTGAGTTACTGCCTTTAAAAAACTGCTTTTTAGCTTCTGGCTTTTATTGCCTGCATTTGCCTGTACATGGAAGTCCAAATGCTTACAAAATGAATCACATCAAGCTCTGATTAGTGCCATATTGCTTCCTCATGAGTGGTGGCCACTTCTTCCACAGATGAGAATTGCATGCACAGCCCCTAATTACCTTTGAAGTGCAGTAACTTACCAATGTTAGGCTCAAGGTTTTCATACAAAGTCAAACCAAATCCAATCTGGACAAACTCTATTTGCTACACTACCCTGATGCAGTCCAGCAGTTACAAGAGGAACACGATATAACATTGTATACACCATGTGACTGGTGAGATTAAAACAAACGGAATTGTTGAAATAAGGAAAAAATCCTGGATCATTTCAGATGGAGAATACAGTGATAGCTGGGAAAATGCAGGCTGTGAAACCAAAGCCACCATGCAATAGTTAAGTCTTTCTCACATGGACTTTCCTTCACACAAAATACTGAGAGGTTCAGAGCAGATGAAAACTCTTGAGTACAGTCTCCCTCTACAATCAACACTGCATAATGCAATGCTTAAGGGTTTTTTTCAGTATTTTGGTATCACCTCACATTAAAATTTCTGAGTATGTCTATTAGGCTTCTCAATTTCTCATTATATGATTTAGACAAAGAATATGAAAGACCTGCTAAATTACTAAGTAGCTTAGTAATTTAGTTACTACACAACTAATTACCAAAGGCCTTGTAGCACATAGTGTTTTTAAACTGGACTCCAGATTTCCAAGAATGGTTGAAGAGGCTCATTTTTCAAAATTTAAAAGTCTCCAGAACTTGCAGCATGACAGAAGTGGAGACAACATCCTGAAAGATGCAAAAATTGCAGGCTGCTGGAGAAAAAAGTATGCACTGGGTCAGACAATTGTATTGACACAGAGGATCAGTGGAGCAAACATACCCTGAGTAACCAGGCAGAGTCTTTCCATGCTGCATCTATACCATAGCTGGAATCAGTCATGAGTCAGCTAGAGAGAAAAAGGTTTTAAACCAAGGAAAGAAAACATCACCCAAAATACCTCCTTACCTCTGTCCCACAAAACCAGCTGGAGAGGGGTGATGGTTGTCACAATGGTGTTAGTGACAGCTGCCTTTCACACCTTCATGTTCATAGTGCAACAGGCAGAGTTTGAGTGTGATGCAATTCCTCTCCAAATACATTTGCTCATTTCAGGAACAAGTTAACATGTCTTCACTCTGGTTTTTGTTTGGGATATTTTCAATTAATTTACTGATCTACTAAACATGTTTGAAGCGACAATTAGAGGCATAAAAGACACCATGTTTTCTTCAGAACCCACAATTTCCATTCATTTAAGTGACCAACTGCTGTTAAGAGTTTTACAAATGAGATCTTTCTGGGAAAGCATTTCATGTAATTTTCCCTGTTGCAACCTTGGCCTCCTGAATTGGTTTGGTTGTGCTGCTTAGGGCTCCTCAAGATTTTGGCAAGATGGCCCAAGCAAGGCTAGCCTCCTTCCCATGCTGTGCTCTCTCAGAGTTGACAGAAGGCTTCAGGGACACCATTTGGTAAGTGATGAGCTGCCACCTGCCTGACTTTTGCCTGGGCACTGGAAAAGCCAGGAAATAGTGTTACAAGTAGACATTATGCTGCTTAACACAATACAGATCGTCTGGAAATGAAGGCCACAAACACCAAATGGTTTTTTCCTGCCCACTGACCAGGCAGAATTTGGCACTACTTCTCTTGCTTTTTTTTTTCCTACAACTAACAGGCGTCCCAAAAGTGTCTGCCAACATTAGCCTTGATGTAATTCCAGCAGTTTCACCACAGGAATATTTAGTTCTGTCCTTGATCACCCTCATCCATTTCTTGACTTTCCAGAATCCTTCTGTGAACAGTGATGTGCCTTTGATGCCTGAGACACCAAACCAAGACTTCTCTGTGGTCAGACAAACAATTTCAAGGTCAGAGTGGTGGAAAGGCAGACAGTGCTGGTTTTGCCTGTTAGCTGTGGCTGCTCCCTTAGGCCTCAGTGAGCTCACCAGCCCCTGCTTCAGCTCGCCCTTCCCATTCACTGGTCCACAGATTCCTCCAACATCATGGACCATGGTTACTAAGCAATAGCCCTGTTGCTCATTTTACATCATCAAACCACAAGTACATCACCTTTCATGTAAACATTTTTCCAAACGGAAAGCTCTTTAAATTACATATGCAAAAGGACAAAGGCTAAAGAGGAAGGAAAAAAATCTCAACAATGAAATGCATTTGTCACAAAACTCAGCAAAAGATTACTCATTGGGTGGCTTCACGATTGTGGTACTTCCTAGACATTATTGCCCTGTACCTGAAGAGCTATATAAATTAGCCAAGGTTGGCTTTAGAAATAACTTAAATCCTATGACCTTGGAGTTGTCTGCTAATACAGCAGATGATGTAATTCTCTTCTTAAAACAGATTATTTTTCTCAGAGCATACAATTCTCTATTTTCAGTAAAAGCAGGGATACAGATGGCACCATAAAAATGGATTGCAAACATTTCAGCTGACAGGTAGGTGCTACTTGATGCTGACTGCCCAGGGTGCTAGTGGAGGCAAAACTTATCTCCCCATGTGCAGTATAGAGTGTACACTTCTTCAGAGGAGGCAGATCCCAGCAACCTCTTCTCACAAGTAAAGCTGCATCTGACACTTTGCTGTCTCTTCAATTAAGATTCTTACAAAGCTTTTTGTTTCACATTCTTGCCTGTTGCAATGCAAGGGTCTGGCAAAACACTCTGTGGTTTATGTATCTTGTTTCCCCACTTATCCTTGCACCGAGTAAACGCTTTAAATGGGGCAAGCATTTAAAATAGTGGAAAAATATTTGTCTCTGAATACTTTATCTCTAGTCAAAAATGTAGAGCAAGAGGATACCAAAGGGTATCATATTTCTGAATTCAGCTAAAGGTATCAGCTTTACTACTATTTTTCCAAATCATATCCTCCATTAGAATTAGATTAACTCCTAGTACTTTTTTTAAAGCAGAAATGGAAGGTTGTATGTTTTTTCAGCAAAAAATCCTCATTTTTATGAAATTGAAGGCATCTCAGTGAAAAAAAAAATTACTGCAAATTCACTCTACACTTCAGAAGACAAAATTCCCATTTAACCAGCACCCCATTTTTGCTGCACTTGTTACTTACACCCATTTCCATGAAAATCTGAATAGCTAAAAACCCCCCCAAAACTAAACCAAAACTGAAAGGAAAAGCTCAAACTAATTTGACAGAACACTACAGAAATATTAAAGAGTGACTTTCAGACTTTTGAAACCTTCTAGCAGGAGTCCTCAGGCTTTTCTTATTTTGGTGGCTTCCTCCTACCTTCACAAACCAAGGGCAGGACATATTGAGACATGTTTACTGTAGAGATTGGCCAAGCCTTTCTTAGTCCTTGAGGCTTGTAATATGGTGTAAACTGCACTGCACAGCACCAGCGCAGCCACAGAAAAGATTTTACTCAGTCATGAAAATAAGCTAAATAGAATTCCATCAGTTCTCCAAGAAGCCACATGCATGTTCTAACCAGGTGACAACTACCATGACTGCATTTAATTCTGGTCCTCAAAGATGCTTAAGTTTTGCAATCTACATAATCCAGAATTATCCTTACTGTGGTAGTATTTGCAAAATTAGAAAAATAAAAAAACCAAAACCTAAAACAACCACAAAAAAAAGGAACCATGCAGACCCTATTACAGAATGGAGTGATACTTCCTCTTCTCCTTTGTGTGCTACTGCTCGTGACAGATAATTCATCTAGGACAAAGTAATGAACTAAAAATGTAATGAGAATTCAATACTTGGAAAGACTAGAAGCCACAAAATGTTGCAGGAATGTTAGCACTATTAGGTCAGGACATGTCAGCTGTTAGCAAGACTTGATAAAAGACTCATATTTTACATGACAAGTTGTACAAAGATTCAGACCTTTTCCTTCTTAATCCTCAGTGATGCAAGCCTCACTGTCAGAATTCATGGTTACACTGGTATCTGTGTTTGTTGCTTGCTGCATACTAATTCTCTTTCCAGCTGAAGATACTAAAAAAAAAATAAAAATAAAGGATTTGAGGGTGATCAGATCAAATATGACATCAAGTGACATTCCTAAGATGATTAAATGGTGGTAAAGCAGAAAGCTCCTCTTCAATTTGCAACCATGTCACACTGCATTTTTCTCCAAGGGCTAGAAAATTCACACAATTCCTATGGAGTAAGGGCTCCAAAAAATAGAAATATCAGCTATCAGCTGATGAGCAAGCATGTCACGCTGAGTGGAATGAGCTGCATGACTCAAAATACATAAAATTATATGCTTTTAGAAAAGCCAATCGATGAACAGGAAGAATTATCCTTGAATACATCTGCAGCTCACCTCAACTTTCCGGGTCACGCAAATAATCCAGAGTGGAAACACACCCACACACCCTCCAGGATCCTACCAGGATGGTATCTCAAGGCTTACTGTTTGATGTACAGAACAGACCTCTTCAGACACAGGCAGTCTGGCCCCTCCTCTGAAGTACCAGGTCTTCTTCCATCAGCAGCTGTGAACCATTCCTCAGCAGATTTTTGAGGAACACAACATTTATTTCCTGGACTTGGTGGTCATATTGCATACCACCACATTGCAGCGAAATCATTAGATGGGCATTCAAGATCTATGAACACAATTCAATTCCAGTCACAGACACCATTAAAGGAAGCAGAATCAACTTTCAAAAAACTAATTTTAATCAAAACAAAAAAATTGTTGATCATTAACAAGTTTATAAAACAGTGATTTAGTTACATAAATAAATTGATATCAGTGTATCAAATCTTAATTACTTTCAACTTCATGAGCATGTTTACATGGGTGATGAAGTACAACCTTTTTATCTATTATAATAAATAAAATGGAGAGCATGAAATAGTTTTTCTAAACAAAAATACCTACAAACATACCTCTAGCATGTTCTCTAATGAAGGGAACAAGAGACACTGGACAACTTTTGCACCAAAACATAAAAACTGCTTTAAAAAGCACAAGGATACAGAACCATCAGCTAAAGTAAAGACACTATACTGTAACCAAAGTTGGTACTTAATAATATAATGAACAGTTTGGTAGTTAGATCTCCAGTTTGGTTATTTTAAAGCATTAAGACAAGGCAAGATAGAAGGCTGCTTTTGTTTGAGTAATTCTAGAGAAAATAAAATATATTAAAAAAACAAAC
>VWYP01002001.1:23370-51245 GCA_013400435.1 Pycnonotus jocosus | reverse complement strand
GTCTTTTCCAACCCAGTTCATTCAGTGATTCTGTGGAATGTGCTGCAGAAAGTCCCCTTGCCTGAGCCTGAGGTCAGGCTCTCCACAGGATGTGCTGAACGTGTGATTTGATTCTGTGCAGAGAGAGGTTGCTTGTGGCTTGCACACAGGCATGGTTTGGGCAATTAAATTACTGCTACCTTTGCTCTGCAGTCTCTTGAGTCATCTGTGGAGATGTTGAGCTGTCATCGTCTGTGAACCCTAACAAGGCTGGAAAACTGTAAAAAAGAATTAGGTCATGGAATATTCTGCCTCTCCCAGCAAGCACCTCTGAGGCCAGTGTACCAAATCTGAAACCCTTGAAAAAATGTGGCCATCACAAAAAAATTGTCCTCACTCATTGTTTTGGAGATGGGGAACAGTGATTTTAATAAACATCTAATCCCAACTTCTCCAGCCCATTCAGATAACTTGCTGGTAGAATATCTGGAAAAGGCAGTGGAAATGTTTCAATACCTGAGCTGTACTGGGTCTAGGCTGTGAAGAAAAATGCTTTCTCCTCAAAGAAGACATGTCAATCATCAAAGTATGTCTGAGAGAAGACATTTTGTACATCTAGATCTGGATTTTACACTTCAGCTTTCATTCTTAGTGATCTAAACCATCATCATAATGAATAATGGGTGCAAACACTTCTCAGTCATGATGGGATTTTACTTGTAGTACCTAATGAAATACTGTAGGTCACATCATCCAGGTAACCAGCAGGACACAAGCCTGAGCTGCTTCCCTGAGACAGACAAAGGGTCAAGGGAAGAGTCGAGGCTCTCAGACATCAACCCCCCATGGTCCATGAAGCAACATCCTTCCAGGTTCTTGAAACTGCCAGAAGGTAGATGGCAAATTGAAAAGAATGGATTGAATAATTCAATTGAAGCAGGTTCCTCAGGGGAAAATAGTAATAAATGTCTCCAGTCTTATCTGACAAATGATAAGGAGTTTAGAGCTCTTAGAGTGATTACTAACACAGCTACACCTCCAGTTCTAATGCATTTCTTCTCTGATACCTGATATACATCATATTTCTGCATCTGTCTCCGGCAGCAAACACTGAAGTTTTGTACTTGCTTAAGAGAATATACAATCAGAGAGGTGGCTGTGTACATTTCAAATGCTTTCCCCCTGACAGGCCCCAGTCTCTGCCTCTCATACAGATTTAATGTGGCAGATTGTACCCAACGTGCTGCACAGCTGAAACCCAATGACCCAGCATGTGAGATCTAATCCCTGACCCCTCACAGGGCTGAGAGGAGGAGCTGCTGCCTCACTCCCTCCCATCCATGAGAAGATGCTCTGCAGCTCCTTCCCACAAGACCAGTGATCCTCTCTGCTGAGACTGATTCTCTCTCTCACTTTCTGCATGGTGTCTCTGCTGCCCATCGGCTCCTCCCAGGCATCATGACAAAATGAGACTGGATTTAACTGTTTTCCAGTTTAGAAGATGGAATGAGATAGTATCTGGTGGCAGCAGACCCATGGGTAAAGACACTTAGCAACAGATCATTTCCATCTGAGGAACCTGGGGATCATAAAGAAATTCTGAGTGTGGAGAGGCTGCTGGGGAAAGTAGGAATGTAAAAAACAAGCATGCAGTTAAAAACTGCTTTTTGCATTTGATTTGATCTTTCATACTATGTCTTATTATGGCTTCCAACTACCCTGAACTGCCTGTGGAGCCCTGCCTCAGATGGGCCAGAAGTATTGAAGAAAAATAAAGAAAAAAATCAGAGACAGTAATCACTCCTTTTGCTACTGCTGCAAGATCTGGTGCAAGGGTATTGAAGGCCTTTTTAAGAACCTGTAAACCTGCCAGGAAGCAGTTTTCCCCCTTTGGTAATAAAGCATGAAAGGAAGGAAGAGAGTCTGAATCACAAATGTGGATAAAAGAGATATAGTCTGAAGTGTCTATCAAAAGTCATTAAATATTTGTCTTCTACAGAGAGCACAACAGTGGAATAATTGTTACACTGGGACACTGGGAGGAACTGAGAGAAGGCTTGTTCCTGTGGGAGCTCTTCAGGCTCTTCCACACAAAGACTGTGGCACCCTGTAAGGACTTTAATCAAATACCTGATCTTAAAAGTGCAGTAGAAGTGAAAGTAAGGCTCTGCACGGTGCACTTACTGTCAGGGCAAAACATAGCACTGAATTGATCACAAACCTTTTTGAGAATGACTCACTAACTTCATCTCCAATTCCCAATTTCCCTGTCCCCACACTGCCATTTCTTAGAGGGAAAGAACTGGAAATCTGTTTCTAGCAGCGATCCATGGTCACTTTCAGCTAATTTGAGATTCTCTGCTGTTGAAGCAGAGGGTCTTATCCTCACCACCTCCTCTCTTTGGATTCATGTGTCAGGGCAGCCAGGCAAACCTGTGTACTTCCAGCCCCTCCCAGTCACCTTATTTCATTTCACTTCACCTCCTTTCCCCTCATTCACACAATGCTGATATGGGGAGGACTCAGGCATTATTCAGGAAATAGGAGTTGCATCCTGTGACCTGTCAGGGAGTAAGTTAAATTCATCATGGGAATTCAGGCAGGGGTGTCACATTTACTCTGGCTGGGTGACAAGGCTTTGCTTCATCTGTCATTCATGAGCAGAGTCACAGTGAGGCATTTTGGAAAACCAGCTACATAAAAATAACAATGTACAAAAGCAGATCTCTCTCTGCAGTGTTATACACAACGGGATGGATCATGAAGGCTCTGACAGGTGGGTGCAGGGAAAAGAAACGGGATAATTGGAGAGGTTTTGAAGGAATCAGGTGCTCCCTTGCTGTCCTGGATTTTCTGAAGAGGACAGCTGAGTGGATTCTTCCCTCCAGCTCTCCCTGGGCATGCACTGCTCCTTACTGAAGTTGCAAGCCAGCAAATGTGCAGTGAGGAGCATCTTGTCACAGCCCGGTGCTTGAGGTCCTTTCATGTGTTTGGAATTTTTTTTAAGAAATAAGTCAAGATGAAGGAAAGTGCTGGAAGTGCAAACATTTTTGATTGTCACAGACCTTGCTTTATCATATCAATTTTGTGTTATTTTCTTAGCTGAAAGATTTCTTCCAAATAGCACCAGACCTGGATATAATAAGAAAATACAGCAAAATAGCTGCTTTTCCCCATTCACAGTGTCTGCTGGACTAAGATATTAATTTTCCCCAAGAAAGTCTTAGAAAGGTAATTTTGAAAATGCACATCTGGCTATCTTTAGATAAGGTTAATGCATATAACAGCTTAATAATTATGTACTTTCCCTGACTTAGGTGGCAGGATGTGTAAAGCTAGTAACATCAAAATAAACCCCAAACCCTGAACATGAAAACCTACCAACACCAACACATCAAATACATTATAAATTTATATTAATACTATCATGGGCTGCCGTTCTTGCTTCCAAGAAGCCACAACCAACAAATTTAGTAGTTACAGTGAGAGAATGAGGGAGTGAGTCACTCATATTTGAGTAAGGTTTGCTGTAATGAGTCAAACAACTCCAGCATAAACAGCAGGTGAATCAGTCCTGCAAGGTTAGAACTATAAAATTTCGTTTAGGCAAAGCATTGTTCTAAATAGGACATATGTCTTTATGGTATATGTATATGTGTGTGCTCAGACCCACATTGGAGCAGTCTGTCTTTTAAGGGGTTCCATGAGTTGCCAGGAGGCTCAGTACAAAGTGCTCATATTGTGCCCACAGAACTCCAAGTTCCAAGACACAGATCAAGCCCAGATGTTTGATACCATCAAAGTCCCAAGATTCAATGCAAATTGAGGGTGAGCTCCTGAACACCTCAGGGCAGGAAAACTTGGGCTCAGCACTTGACCTTCAGACTCAGCATTTCCCTGAATATCTCACACTGAGGGATGAAGAGGCAAATAGCCAACAAGGCAGATGGAAGTGTCCAAGTACCTTGCATTTTTTCTGTTTGACAACTTCTTAAGGAGAGTCTTTATCTTGTAGTACAGATAACCTCAGGACTTTTCAGCATAGACCAGAATTCCAAGGATACACATCTCATTTCTGAGTGCCTAGAACTAGGCAATCACAAGTCTGAGAATTTGGTAAATAGACACGGTCATTTAGAAGTTGTAAAGAAGCTTTTAAAAACTGTATCAAAGCAACAAAAGACTTGCAAATATTTTAGCTTGCCTGAACAATAATTAAAGGGAAAAGTGATATTTTACAGTAAATTGTAGAGGATGAAAAGCATTTTATCAATCTCAGATTTTCATTAATTTTCCTCAACACAGCTTTGTAACACCACCTGTGCCTCAAACACAGCACAAAGAAAACAATTAAGTATTCTCCCTGAAAAAAGCAGAATCAAATCCAACCCAAGGAGACTGGTTTCAGTCTCTTCCACCAGATTATGGCTAAAAGCAAGAGAAAGATGAAGAAACTAACATTGCTAAGTCTGATTCCAGGAAGCAGAGGACAGAGAACAGCCAGGAAAAAACACTTCTCTTTGAAAAACTGTAGCTGGTAAATGTTTGCACAGTGCTGGGGCCTGGCAAGGCTGTATCCATCTCTCCTGGGAACTTTGAGGTTCTCTGCATCTGTGGCAGGCAAGAGGGTACTAAACTGGTTTGAATTCAGTCTGTTAATTTTAGATGGTACAGCTGTATCATCCTCTTACTTTTCCAATGAGGGAAATAACATCTTGTGTCCAGTTTCGACAAGGGATAATAATATTCATCAATAAACCCCTCCTAGCTTAGTCAGTGGATAACCCCAGAGCTGGATACAGGGTTCTTCCTTGGAGAGTTTAATAATCAAGCTGCCAATCTTGAAAAAACCCCAATAACTTTGAACACTTGAGAAAATTGACTTGGCTTGGCTTGTCAAAAGTCATAAAAAGGGAGATTCCACTGAAATTCTAACTATCATCACATAGAACTAAATACAGAGGTCTGGTGTTACCTGAGGTACTTTATTATGTTCAAGACATCATCCAGGGCTGGCAGACATGACACAGGACAAATGTGAGACCTGCACCCTTCCCAGGGGTGTCTGGAGGCCAAGAGGGGTCGAGCATCTCAGATGTTTGATGTGAGCAAATGAACAGAGCCCTCAGCCCACCCAAGCCATGGTGCCTGTGAGATATTCAGGTGCCCAGCCAGTGCAGGGGGGGATTGAGCTCTTCTGCTATTCTGCTCCATCCACTGCCTTGCACACCTAAGGCTTGTTTCTGTTCTCTGTACACAGGAATCCAGTGTTTGAGGTGTCTGCAGGTATCCCACCTGGCCTCCAGCTGCAGCTTTGGAAAGGCAGGAATCTGCCATGTGAACTGTTCCATATTAGCCCTGAATAGATGATTTGGATAGGAGTCTCACCAAATTTCTCCCTGGATTTTACTGCAGTGCAGTTCACATGCTTCTTAAGAGTGTGCCAACCTTTTTTGTGGGTGCTTTGGGAGCTCATGTCTTTGAAAAGGGAATCCAGCCCTTTTAGAAAGTCTGGATCTTAATGCACAAGCTGCTCAGACACATTCAGCCATTACTGGAATGACTTTCATGACAGAAGAAGGAAGAAATGCCAGGGATAAAGGAGGTGATGAGCATGACCTATGAAATTGCTCCAAATACTTCTTGTTTTCAGACCTTTGGGGTTACACTTAAAACAAGGGACCAGATCATTCTCACTCAAGTAGTTAAAAGCAAAAACACTGTCAGTCAAGAAAGAAATACCAGAATGAAGACTGTGACACAAAGAGTTTACAATGCTTGATTAATTAATTCTCCATACCAAGATCCCTGGTTACTAAAAATTGGCACAGATCTGTTAACTTCTTTATGGGAAGATATGGCATTTAAAATTTCAGCCTATTTAGCCTTGAAAAGGAAAGTGTGGGGCTTTTCTCCTCCCACAAGATCTAGGCAGTGAAGACATTACACATTTCAGCACTGCAGAATTATAGTATGCTGCTCACACAAAGTAATTCACAGCACCTTCTAAAGTGTGAAGCCATTTCAGTTGTCAATAGATCACAGTTAAAGAAAATAAAAAAGACAAGCTAGTGATCTCAAGATAAAAAAAGAATTGTGCAGAGCAAATTGATAAGAAATCTTTACAAGGTTTAATAATCTTGCAGAAAAAAATCAAGAACCTGTAACCAGATCATTTTTTTCAAAATGGTTTTCGTGTAGCAGAAAATGAATGCAAAAAGTGGGTGTTTTCATCAAGGGATTTATTTCTACTGGTTTGGGCAATATGTCCCTACTTGAAATACTCAAGAAATGTCTCCAGTTGCTGAGGAACCTAAATTCACCATTTGACTTAAATGTCTGCCAGTATAAGTTATTTAATCACATAATTTTCTGCTGGTGGTCAGGTCACGGTGGTCAGGTCGTGGTGATACCAATGTGTTTGATAATCTGCTCAGAAGCTTTTTGAAACCTTGTGACAGGAAGGATCTCCTGCTACTCTGGATTGCTGTCAGTACTGTTCCTATAGGAAGGCTGGATCTGAGACTCCTTTCTCAAAGCTGCTGTAAAGCAGACCAGTCTAAACCACACATTTTCTTGTATGCTTTCACTCTGTGGTTTCAAAGCACCTTTCTAAATCTTTTTGTAGTTATTTCATTTCTGCATTCACAGGAAACAACCATGGAGTTACAGCAAAATAGTATAGATTCTTTTTGCTTTGTGGTTTAAATGGATATATTAACTTCAGACCACTGATGAGATCATGATGAGAGTTGGACTTTTGTTTCTAATGAGCATAATTATTAATCTGGAGATTGGGACTAATACCCAAATATTTTGTAGGTAAACATTTTTTAAGTATATATATCTGCTGTTACTTTGGTCTCTGCTAATTGGTTTTATTTCTGACACTTATGAGTGCTCAAAGCTTTCAGGCTCTCCCTAAAATCAATGAAGAAAGCCCCAAAGTGAGTCTTAACTTTTAAAAATTCATTGGCATTTTCTCAAGCAAACTACAAATACAATTCTCACTATTTTTGTGGTGTGAATCATTTAAGCTATAAAGCCTATGACTCCAGGCTTTGCTGCATGAGAAGCTGCATTTTGATTTTAAAATGGTTCAGATGGGAGGGAGCAGGGCCTGTTCAGCCCCAAGAAGAGAGGACTGAGAGGAGATTTCATCAATGTCTGTGAGTGTCTGAAGGGTGAGCATCGAGAGGGTGGAGCCAGGCTGTTCTTGGTGATGCTGAGCAACAGGAGAAGAGACAATAGGCACAAACATGCACAGAAAGTTCCACTGAATATGAGGAAGAAGATCATTGTGCAGGAGACCATGCACTGGAACAGATTGCCCAGAGAGGCTCTGGAGTCAACCCCACTGGAAATATTGAAAAAAACACTTGAATAAAATCCTTTTCCATGTGCTCTGGGATGACCCTGTTAGAACAGGAGGGTTGGACCAGGTGATCCACTGTGCCCCCTTCCAACCTGACCCATTCTGTGATTCTGTGAAGACAAAATTAATTCACACAGAGAACCTTTATTTTTACATATATAAAGAAAGTCATGTCATTTTATTGTTACTTAAAATTGGTTTTTAAAAGATGAAAAATAATTTAAGATAAGCAATTTACCTCCAGTGATAAATTGTACTTGTTTCATGAAAATACCTTTTTTTCCTTGACTTTCCAGTTGCCATAAGACAAATAGAACACACATGGATGTTGGAATTTTCAAGCAAAAATGAGTAAAATTTCTTAAGTTCCCAGTTGACAATTAAGAAACTGAGATAAAATGTTCATCTCCTCCCAAAACATCATGAATAGTGAGGGCTCAACAGTGCTAAGAGGTTACTAAGGCTAACAACCTTCACAGAATTATCTGCTCTGTGCTTTGTGCTCTCCTCATCTACATCAAATTCAGGTTCAGGTGAGACAAACTGTAGTGCACCATAAGTTTTTAGCTGCCACAGTACTAAAGAAGAAATGCTACCCTTCCTCTTTTCTGAGGCTGATCATATCCAAATCTCACATGAGCTTAGAGGAAAACAGACCTGAAAACTAACCAGTATTCAGGATAGCACATTCAATAATGATAATGATAATAATAACAATAACAATGATTTTTTTCAATTGGATCAATTAATATATTTTAGTACACAGCTGTATAGATGTTTCAACAAGGAAAAGGGAGTGTAAGGACCACACAGCAACAGGAAGAGTGAAAGTGAGTTTCTTTCAATGTCAGATAATGTTGTTCTGCAATAACAACCCAACTACAATGAAGTGAACATAATTTTACTAGAAGCTACATGAAATGAAATTATCAGACTGTTGCTATGGGATAAGAGTACAAATAAGGGCAGCTACTGCAGCTCTAGGAATGCTTAGTAGCTCCTTAAATTGAACTAATTTAACAATGGGTCTAAGCCTTGACAAAAGAATTTGAAAAGAATTGGTCTTAATTATCACAATAGCACTGAGTGTAATGCACTTCACATTTCCATAGTGCTTTACCTTCATTGGCCAATTAATCAATTCAGCTCTCAATGGCTAACTGAGATTATTAGTAATTTCAATGTCTTTTCCTTAAGTCTGGGAGAAAATTCTGCTAAATCTTCACCCAATTCATAGAAACCTTTCTGTAAGCAAAAGTACGAAAGTACCTGAATGCTCACAGCCTCTTAATGTACTGCTGGCTGAAAAGGAAAGCTGTGCCCATCCCTGGGGAAGATTCCAAGATATTCTGAAGGCCAAAGACTGCAGAAATAAAGGCATTGTAAGGATATGGAGAGATCTGCTAAGTGTTTACACTTCCAGTAATCTAGGGGCTATGAGGAATAGACATATGAAACACATTTTGGATTGTTTATGAAGCATTTTTTTGATTGCTAAGTGTACCTGTGGTTAGAACATGAGGAGATAAATGCATTAGGACAGGAGAGAAGCTCTGAAACACCAGGAAGAATGAGTAAAGCAATGCTGTAATTATAACATCTTCAGAAACATTTCTCTGAGCAATAAGAGGTGGTGTTACAGAAGGTGTTATAGGAGAAGGTGTTACACATATTGGGTTTCTTTGGAGTCCGAAAACAACTGAAAATGGTCCAGTCCTTGTGGTATTTAATCCTTAGAGACTAATTTAGAATTGGATATATACATTTCAGGAAGAAAAAATGGCATAGCCATCTATGCCACCATATTAATTTTAAAACAGAGGAAGGAATTATGCTTTGAATTAATCTGGTATGGAACCAGAAGACCCCAGGAGGTCCATAGGGACAGGTTTAAATTGGTGAAACTTGGATTTTCTTAAATGGTGTTATGTGTTGGGCCTTCTGGCAATATTTGAGAAATGTTTTTTCTCTGTTTAACAACTGAATTATATTAGCAAACAGATTGTAATGGAAATGAGAACAAACTCTTTATCTGCAGTCATGTCATTGTGTTACACTGAAAAATAAATTATGTTCTATATGAGCTTTTCTTATTCTCTAATATTTCATCCTATCCCTTCATTAGTGCAGTAATCTCCTCCTCCATTAATTTTCCCTTGCTTTTACTTGCATATAGATATGGGAATATGCAAAGAGAAAATGTGGTGAGGGTTTATTAATTTATTTTTCCTGAATACATTTTTATTGGTATCAGATACTGCATTAAAGGAACTCAAAGACTTTTTTGTTACATTGTCCACAAGGATTCTGTTTCTCTGCTTTTGTATTGCTCTTTCTTTTCCCAGCACACTGCTATGTGGAAACTTCCCTTAGTCTGGTATGTACAATGTAGTTAAATTAACTTTCCAGGCTAAACAGACTTTGATGGTGATGATTTTTACTAGAGACAGGACCACCAAAAATTGTGGTGTAAAACTGAACTGAGGCAGAGAAAAAGGGTAAAGACTGCTCAATTTAGATGAATTTATTTACTCACTTTATCCATTTTAATGTGTGTAAGGCATGGAACAGTAAATCTGTAAAAGCACTGAATTTTCAAGCAACTTGCACATTATCAGGTAAGTAAAATTTAGCTGGAAAACTCAAGAAAGAGGCTTTCAGAACTGGGTCCAGACCAGATTTCTCACTCTCTTCTTCACATACACCAATGGACTGGAACTTCTGCAGTGGCTGTCCACCAACTTTAACAAACTTACTCTTGATTTAATAGTCCTGGACATAACAGGCAACTCAAACTCTTGGGCTAAATTATGGATCAAAGCTTTGTTGGAGATGGAATAAATCTACATGTTGAAGCCAAAAGCTTAACAATTACAGACTGGGTGACACATAAGGAAATGAAACTGTAACTCTGACTTGTCAGTTCCAAGAACAAAGGCCTTTATCTCCTGGATGAAAGGATACACTTATAAGTATTCTTGGCAACAAGTCTCTTCTCATATTACAGGTCAGGTACTGGAAGGTGGACACTCATACCTCCAGAGCTACTATTTTACAGCAATTACTTCAGCTAGGGATCAGTTTGAAAAATTGCAAAGCTTCCTCATCTGTTCATGAGTCATTTTCATATGGAAGGGAGGAATGGTGTGTAATTATAAAAGTTAGAGGGGGGACAGAAAGATCAAGAGAAAAAAAGACCTTGAAATACCATGTGAAAACTTGTGTAAACAGCTAATTCTGCGAGCTTTCAATAGAATCAGATAAGACAAGGGCAGAACATGTGATTTATGCCACCATATCCATGTGTTCAGTTTTGATGAGACGGTCTGTTGTGCTTGGTCTTGCCTGGGACACTCAGAAAAACAGAATGTTTGAGGTTGGAAGGGATCTTAAAGATCATCTAATTCCACCCCTCCTGCATAAGGCAGGGATACCTTACACTGTCACAGATTCAGAGAATCACAGAAACAAAGATTCACAGAACCCTTCTTTGCAGACCTGCTAGAGCAGCTTTCCCAAGGTCCCATCAAACTTGGTCTTTGGGCTTCCTTTTTATGTTTGAGTTTCTCCACGAGGTACTTGTCCATCCTTCTGGTGTCTTTGCCCAAATTCCTCTTTGCTGGGATGTGTTGCTCCAGGACTCTAACCCATGGCACTCTACCAGGGAGATCCTTGAAGAGGTCAAGGTCTGCTATCTTGAAGTCCAGATCTTGTTGGGTTCCCTCATTCTGCCGGCACCTCCTGGATTGCCTGCAACCTGCTGTCCTACCCTCAAACAGACACCAGGATGCTTGAAATCTCCTGTGAAGACCAGGTCTTGTGAATGTGGGGCTGCTGCCCCTTGTCTGGAATGCCTCAGCCATTCAGTCTTCCTGGCTGGGCAACCTGCAGCAGACCCCAGTTTTAACATCACCTGTCCCTGCCCACCCTTCCATCCTCATCCATGAGCTCCTTGTCCATCCCCAGGTGAGGCTCTGTGCACTCCAGCTGGTCATTGGCATTGAGGATGTTGTCTCCTCCTCGTCTCCCTGCCTGTTCTTCCCCACCATACTCTTCCATAGCCCAGTCACAGCAGCCATTGCATCACATCTCCATGATATCCATAAAATCACAGCCCTGCAGGCATGTGCACAGCTCTAACTTTCCTTGTTTTTTCCTGTGCTCCACGCATGTGATAAAGGCACTTTATTTGGGCCCCAGTGACACCAACTCACTGGCTGGAGTGTCTGGAATTTCTCTGTGCTGCCCTCCAGGTGCTCTCCTGCTGACCTTTGACCCCTCTCCAGGTTCTGGGCATCCCTTGCTGGCTCGTGTGTCAAGCTGGGAGCAGTGAGAAGGACTGAGATCCCCCTCCCTAACTGTGCTTTAAATAAGAAAATAAAATCCAGAGGTCTTGGCATGCTTCTTACGAAAGAAGGTGTCAATACCGAGCTGTGATAGCTAATATAATGAGAATTATTGTCTTAAAATCTAGAACTAATCCTTTGTTATAATTTAGAGCTACTTTTTGTTTTTGTTAATTAACATCTTGTTTTTCAAGACAAAATATTTAATCAGATCATATTTATTTGCTGTTTTCTAGTGAATATGGCTGCTTTGTCTTATAGAAAAGGTTAGCCGTCAGAAAGATTAACTTCTTTTCCAGAAAAAACTTTATAATTAAGTTCTTAGTGAAAGAGATGGACAATCCTACCCACAAAATAGAGGTATTTATGCAAATATCACTGAACTAATTGATGCTTGGTTACATCAAAAAGAAGCACATAAGATGCTTTCATGGTGTCAACATTTCTGACTATGATTTACTGTATTAATGATGTCTTAGAGTGAGCCATTTTCCTAAGGGAGAACAAAACCTGTAACTCTTGGACACAATTAATTTTCTTGATCAATGCAGTTGCATGAAAAGAAAATGCATTATGTTAGCCTAGTAAATGACACATCCAGAGGAAGGTGTTAATCAAGTGTGCTTGGACTTTGTTTCATAAAGAAGTCATGTAAAAAATCCAGATTCATTTAGGATTGTCTGTATTGTATAATTTTATAAATCATATGAATTCAAAATTATTTATTCATAATTAATTGCCTTTCAGTTAATTTATAGCCCCTGAGGAAAGAGCCAGACATGAACACCTCATTAATTTCAGTTAATCAACAGTAAAACCTTCAGAAGGTTCACATGCTTTAATTCCTTCTTTATTAGAGACCATTACCAGAAAACTGTGTACAAACCCCTCTCAGACTGTAGGACAGCTCACATTTTCCACAACCCCTAAGGCTAGAACCCTTAAAAACAGCTGTAAAAGGGAACATGCATGATTTACAAAATGCTGATGGGACCCATATCAGTCTTCCTTTGAAATGTATCATTATCCTGTAGATATAGAGATCCTGTATGTAAAAGCCTCAGAATGTAAAGCAACATGGGGATAATCCATAAATCTTTAACTTGAAATTAACTCTGTTCCCTTAACTGCTCACCTGGAGTCAAGAAATGCATGGCTTGGAGTTATGTCTGATGATTTCACCAGGAGTTTGTAAAGGAGAGAGAGAGGACAACATCTGTGTGTGAACGGTTTACTGTATGTAGGAAAGGTATGAGCATGGCTTCTTTTACCTCCTGGGAAAGAGTAACAGTAAATAAATCTAATTCCTTTACATCCAGCAGAATCATTATAACGTCCATCATTGCTGAAACAGATGGACAATTGCACCAAATGAATAAAATATTAGTGTAAATATCACTGAGCTAATTGACTTTCATCTAAAGCAAAAGAGGGAAAACAAGATACTTACATGTTGCTAACAGCTGTGAGTATAATTTATATCAATAATGACTCCTTATGTTAAGCCATTATCATGGGCCTAAAGATTCTGGAATCTAATTTAATGTCTTGATCAGTGAGATGAATGTAAAGATAGAACACAGAGATTCATATAGAGTAAATCATATCTCTTTGGCAATAAAAAGTAGACCCACTCAAATATGTTTTTTCCTGAGGAGATTTTATTTTTCAACTGTTTTTAGTTATGTAAGAGACAATATTTTCTTTAAAATTGTTTTATTTTGGGTTTGGTCTTTGTTGGATTTTTTGTTTTGTTTTGGTTTGTTTTTGTTTTTTTTTGTTTGTTTGTTTACTTTTCAGATATTTCCTCTCTAGAGAAAAGTACAAGATTCTATCTATTACCCATCTTAAAACACTAACAAGTTTGTGAAATTTCTTATATTTACCTCATTACCACTGAGAATAGGTTTTATTATTTTTGGTGAAAATATACCATATGTTCACTGAGTCCACAATTATGAGGACAAATTTCTTGCTTGAAGCTGAATAACAAGTAT
This sequence comes from Pycnonotus jocosus, assembly GCA_013400435.1. Taxonomy (NCBI): domain Eukaryota; kingdom Metazoa; phylum Chordata; class Aves; order Passeriformes; family Pycnonotidae; genus Pycnonotus; species Pycnonotus jocosus. The sequence continues at coordinate 37,548 of VWYP01002001.1, read as the reverse complement.
GTAATACCATACTTCTAGAGATAAAGCACAAAATCTAGATGTTCTCCTTATACCCTGATTTTATATGTGGATAAACCTAATATTTGCAAGAATAAGACCAACAAAAAATTAAAGAATTGTGTCACTCTAAATCTGCTAAGCCTTTGCAACATCTCCCAGCACAGGAAAATGTCCAGGCTCACTAAATCAAAAGTGAACAAGGTGGGATCTGGGAATTGTCCTAATAATAAAATAATTAATTACTATTTTCCATGAGATTTGATCTAGTACTTGATCCTGAAATTCTGTAAGTACAGTACTTTTATTTTGACGACAAGGCCATTTTGTTGTTTTTAAACTCATCAAGTTAAGAGCTTGAAAAGATGCATGTGTCAAATTTTAACAGCCTGTAAAAAAAAAAAATTCTTCCAGAATATATGTAGGGTTTTTCCTCTTAAACACCTCTAGAAACCTAAATCTCTGGACCCTGTATAACAATTCAAGCCATAAACAGTTTACATATTTCAAATGCACACTGACTACTGCATTTCTTGTCACAATCCAAGCATCGGAATCCTTTTCCCCTCATTTTTCATAATGTGTTGGGTTTTTAAAAAAAAATCAGTGACAAAAACAAAGTACAGCTTGTGGATGCAGTGCTGACTCAAGTAGTCTGTGCTAGCTCTCTAACACATAACACATCTTGCTACGCTGCACAGGCACATTCAGACAGAAAATGTGCAATTCTAATTCAAAAAGTGTTTGAACATAATGTTTCTGTCTTGCTGCCTGATCTTTCAACTTCTGTTTCCCAGCAGTGTTAATTCTATTATAGTCCATTGATTCTCACAAAATTAGTTTTTCTCAGGCTGTGTTAGAGAACTTTTTAGTCATGAGGTTTTTGGTTTTATATTTTGTGAGGCTTTTTCCCTTATTTCAGCCTTACCCATTCTGTGACTCAGACTCACCTTTGACACATTACAGAAATTTTACAGAAAATCTTTTAATGGAAACTAACTGTGGAACATGATCTGAGTGACCATTTACTGGAGGTGCCACAGAAAAAGAATATATGATGCCAGGTGAGATACTTCTACTAGAGTCAGAGATTTAATAATTCGACAGTCCAAGGCACTGATGAAACCTTTCCTGCAACATTGTGCAACATTCAGATGCCTGGGTCATCAGGGAAATGGAAAAATTATCTAAGGACAGGAGACGGATGAACCTGAGCATTTCAGAAACAAAGGTTGTGAGGAGATCTGATTGCTGAGTACAAATGCATCAGAACTTCAGCACCAGGGAAGGAGATTTGCTGTTTAAGCTAAAGGCCAGTGCTAGTACTGTAACAAATGCTCACAAAAATACTGTGTGAGTAGGACACTTTCACTCATCAGAATGGAGTTCTGGGAAAAAATCCTGAAGTAACAGTAGAAAAAAACCCAATCTGTATTTTTAAGCAGGTGTTTATTCATTTTTTGCCAAGGAGTAACATCTGGAGGCTTCCCTCACTGAAAGTGAGAGAGATGGAACAAGAAAATATAAGACACTGCAGTCCAACCACAAACTCTTTATTAGTGCTTTCTCCAGAAATTCTTTTGCAAAAAAAAAGATTGCAGAAGGAAAATGTTGTGCTGTGTAAGAATCTCATTGACCTCAGTTGCCCACCACAGTTATGTAAAAATCTTGGCTTTTATCAGTTCAAAGGGCTGAAGAGTTAAGGTTGAGCATCTTCAGTGCCCGGTTTTAGTGGCTTCAATTGCCTCTGACTCACTAAGGCAAATGATACATAATTTTAGAAATCACATACTCTCCTCTTGTCTTGAAGGTATTGATTTTTTTTCTCCAAAATCACTGAGAATCATTAATTATCTTAAAAGATTAGCTAGGAGGTCTTGTTAGGAAGACTGAGGAAAACTTCTTTACTCTCATTCTGAATAACAGTGAGGGGAAAGTGCTGAGACAATTATTCATGCCTCCCGGTCTTGGAAAATGCAGATTTTCTAAGTGTAGTAGTTCAGCTACAGACATTAAAGGTGGACCAGCATATGGCAGAAGAAAAAACGTAACAAAATCATTGCTAAAAGGAATGAAAAATTCCAAGAATGCAGGAGAGATTAAATTCTCTATGGTAAATTTCTTCTGTAGAACATAGGGATGTGTCTTCTTGTTTCATTTTAGAATGGGAAGAAGAGCAAGACAGGACATTTCATGTTCAAAGAACGAAAAAAATTTGACAAATGTAACACCTGTGTTTCCTAGCTGCTGAAGACTAATAAATAAAACCAGGCAATATATTTTTCCAGGCTTCATCCACTTCTTTCTCCTAACTACAGAAACATTTCAAGCATTTCATCATATTTTATTTGTTCTTCAGCAGATATTGTCTTCACAATTCATTTCCATGTATCTTTTTCCATTTTGTGCTTCACATAATGAATCACATCTTTGTTTCAAGAGCTCCTCATCTCCTGATCCCCTTTGGGATCAAAAGCATGAAATTTAATACATTAGCCATTCTATCCCATTACATTAATTAGGAATGAAGATCATGTTTTGACAAATTGCTTGAACTTTGTGAAGCATTTATTGAAATCATTGCCTTTTAAATATATACAATTGCAGATCTTCTTATTAGAGAAAAATCCACATGGGAAAAGCAGAGAAAGCTAGAAATCAAACAGACATGACGGGAGCACATATAATTACTTTAAAATTATTGTTTCAAATTGTGCCTGCCTTACAAGCAAAAATGCCAAAGGTAAATACCAAAATGCTCCTCTTTTCAACTTGAAAGAGCAGATATAATTTCCTGTAGTTATGAGGTAGGGTTTATTACCTTTTTTATTAGGAGTAGTGTGAAATTCACAGCAAAAGTTCAGAAATATCACTTTCAGGTGTAAATTTTTGATCAAGTTTCTTCTGGGAGATGTTTCCCTCAGAATTTGATGCCTCTGTGAATGGAAAATAGGACATGTCTCCTTCTTCTGTATCTTTAAATGTTTTAGCTCTTTGTCCTTTGTCAATTTCTGAATATCACAGCACCACAATTAAAGGAAGGAGTTTGCAAAAAGCCAAGGACACCACTGAGACACAAATGAACCTCCTCTCTCCCTGCTTCTGCTCCTGCCTGTGTCAGAGCAGAGGTGCCTTGGTGCTGGCTCAGATGTGGCATTATGGCCCTGAAGAGGAGCTGGATGTCCAGGGGACAAACCCAGGTCCACCCTCAGGGCACAGGCACTGCTGTGAGGGATCTGCTGTGCAGGACCTTGAAAGAGAACAGGATGGAGAGGAGAGGAGAGGAGAGGAGAGGAGAGGAGAGGAGAGGAGAGGAGAGGAGATCAAAGTTTTCATTACACTTCTCATTTCAAGCACCTCTGAGAAGTTTCCACTCACTCTTTTTCCATCTTTTTCCTGATTCTCTTTATCTGTTTACTATTCTTCACTGGATGATCAGCCATTAATATTTGCATCCAAAAAATAATAGATTTTATTGTGTTTCCTCGGAATTGCAGCTCCAGCTTCAAGCAAAATGGCTGATTTTACTTCCAACAGAGTTAACAGTAGCTTTACAGCTGACCTCAGTGAGAGTAGAATGAAGCCCTCCATTGCTGAAAATCTGCTTTATACTGAGGGGTTTTGATTTAAATTCCACATAAACATGTGTTTCCAACAGGTATATCTATGGTTGTATATTAAAATTTGAGAAAGTTGTATTCCAGTGTGGATGTCTTGAAATTTATGCCATTCCTATAATTTTTATTTATTCTCTACATTTTTCTGCATTTGGAAAAGTTAGTAATAACAATAACTTTTTCCCTGAGAAAAGCTTGCAAAACAAATATATAGTTTCAGTATTTCCCAATTAAATGTGTTTTAAGGCTTCTGACTACAATGCCCTCTTATTCCCATTTGCAGATCTATTACCCCATGAAACAAAATAGCACTGCATTAAAAATGTACGCAGTTCTATTATCCAGCTCATAACTTCTTAACACTTTTTTCTTCCAGGAACAACTCTAGTAACTACCAACAATAAATGTTGTTTGCCTCTTCATTTTTCTTCCCCAAAAGCAAAACTGATGAGAAAAAAAAATTCCCTTAGACAATGACATCTGCAGCACAATCTGCCAAGCAATTCTTTTGGAGTCAACAAACAACAAATAACTTGTCCAAGCTGAATTGTGAAGCTGCATAAAGAACAGATTGGATCCAAGCACTTCCTTCTGTGCTTTGCTCATGGAATTGTGGAATCATTGCATCGTCACGGTTGGAAAACACTTCCAAGATCATTGAGTGCCACTGTACATCACTGAGTCAAGACTGTCGGCTACTAATCAATCCTCTTCCATTGGCAATCCCTTAAATTTTTGTCTGTTTTGAGAAGGTCTTCAGCCTTGGGCTGACCTTTTGCCTGTTAACTTCTGATAATTCCTTGCATACTATTTCTTTTGTGCTGAGCCATGGCTAGGATGGTTGAGGTTGTCCTAGAACCGTCTGGGATGGGCTTGGACTGAGTCTCTTCAAGTGGTACCTGAGAGGAGAAAAGGAAGTTTCTGTGGAAGCGAATAGAGAGTATCTGCTGCCAACTCAGGGAACACACTGAAGATGTTTTGGACAAAGGCAGGTAATGCTGGGTCTGGGGGACACAGTCCTGTCTCTCAGGGGACCCATGGTAAGACTGCTTCTGATATAGAGGTCAGTGAATCACAGAGTGGTGCTCTGGGACCAAAACATCTCTCAAACAGCACCGTTCAAACCATTGTCGCCTTCTGAGCAGAACTCTCCTCACAGACTGGGAGAAGTGAGCTGAGGGTTGATGTGAGCATGCAATAGGGTGTCCAGAGCTGGTATTTTAGCAAATTCTTCTTGTCTTCAAAGAGCTCTCTGAAGGACAGGAACAAAGTGTTTTGGCTCAGACATGCCTGAAAAAGAAAATTATTAAGTGGGAGGTAAAAAAATCACCCCACACAGACCTGTATTGTACCTGTGTGTGGGCCACTGGCTGGGAACAGACTGGCACTCACTGTGTGTGAGTGGCTGCACTCTCAGAAAACTCCCTGACACTTTAATGACCAAAAATGCTGAGCTTTCCACTTAGGTTTTTCTGGGTGTTTTATGCCTCATTCATATTACAGTGCTCCAGAAACTCACTCCAAAGTGGTGTATCATGAACCTCAAGAACACCTCAGGATCTACAAAGGCTTTGCAAGACATCTGCTGATTTTCCTGGCCTTGTGCCAGACCTGCAATCCTTCACACCTTCTTTTAGCACCCAAAGATTTCCCATGGCAGCAGCATCTCTGTGCAATAGTCAGGTTTGCATCGCTTACTTTACAAAACCTTTACAACACTGACCTTACAAAACCAGAATTCACTTTCCTCCATGTGGCACCTGTGCACCTCTGCCCAGGTACACTCTTGAATCAGTTACCTCAAGGTCTGATAGCACTGACCCACTTTATTTTTTATGTTCAATTGCTCACTGCAATTAAGACTCAAAGCTATCAAAATTATCTGGGTGGCTAAAGACCTAGGTTTTTCAGAAATTATTATAAAGATCCAACAGACAATAGAATTTATGCAGCCACCACTGTTTGAATTAACAGGAGAGTTAGGCTTCTAAATACGTTTGAAGCAGCTGAAATATTTGGGAATATGGATCTTGGTGTGCCAGGATTCAGATTTTATAGAAATTTAGATTAACACATGAGCATGCCACTTTGCCGCAGGTAACGCTAACATATTTATCTCAAACTGATATAAAGTTAATATTGTACATTGAGAGTGAAATAGAGATTGGGTTTATCAGTCACACTTTCACTTTAATGAGATCAGCTTCAAAACAAGTTCTTATTTGATTCAAATAAGTGATCAGGTTTCTGTTTATACACTTTAAACTCCTAATGTTTATATACTGATTGCAATCTAATAAAATTGTTATTTTCAATTATAATTAGAAAATAATGATTGTTTTATTGCCATCTTGAGTGTCTACATATAAATTATAGCTGCTTATTAAAGTTAAGCTGAAGCTTTCTTAGAGTTCTAAATTAACTGTCCTATAAGTTACCAAAGGAAAAAATCCAGAAGTATTTATAAACTATTTCTTCTCATTTGTCTGAAGCTTCTTCTATTTGTGATCTAGGTTTTGCAGTTTGGTCCTTCATCTGTTGTGCTTTGAACAGTGGCCACTAATTGTAGAGAAGATAGTGAACCAAAATCAAATAGAAATAGAAATTTTTAGCATTAGTCTGAATGAGATCTTGCTAAAACCAATTTCTTGCCTTCCTAGACAGTAATTAACATATTGACTTTCAGCACCAGCAAAATAAGTAGTCATGCAACAGCACTGTATCCTGAAAAATTTTCATTTATAAAAACTAGAGTATTTAGCTGAAAATTTACTGAGTGTCAAATTACTTCAGGAAGATGGAAATCACCTCTGATCCCAGTGAGGTGCCTGGGAACAGAGTGTGCACCACTTAAACCTGAAAAGAAGTTCTATATGCATCTGAAGTGGTGCATGGGATATGCTGGCCCTCTGGGGGCAGGATAAACATGAGCAAATTAAACACATTAAGACCTCAGAGTTTTTCCAAATTGTTGAAATTTACTTATTTTCTCAAATTAATGACTATAGAAGTAAATAGAATGAGAAAAGAAAAGCTGCCACATTTCTGATGCTCATTTATTTTGACAATTGCTAGTCAGTAATTAGAAGCAATATGCTCAATTGTAACAGTTCTTCAAAGGGCATTTGTAATTATAGATGTATTTGCAGAAATAAATGGAGAAAATGACCTCATGACTGATACAAGAACAGAGTTTTTTGGGACGTTTCTAAAATCTATAGTTTGGTGATGAGAAGGTCAGCCTGGCCATGCTGCTGTGCTGTATTTATCTCTGATACTATGTTTTGGTTTTTTGTCAGGATGAAAACCTATATTCTAAGACTGATGAAAACCAGTGAAATATAATTTATATTTGCTTTAGATGTCCGCATTATTCTTTTATATAAATCATTGCTTCTTTCTTGCCTTTTCCCTGCCTTTCCTTCACCCTTCCAGCTCTTATTGCTGGGGAACCAGAAAAAGTGTGAAAACAATACTAAATTACTAAAAATTGTCACAGAGAAGATGATCTGCCCACCACTAAGTATTGTGATTTAAAAAGGAGAGAGAAAAGGGGGTGTTGATGGCTGTGGAGATGCACAAAGTTCTGGGAGCAGTAAATAAAGCTGGTGAAATATTGAAGCAAAAGCAGGGCATTTTTGTCTAATATGTGGAAGAGAATATGGGATCTTGGATGAGGATGGTTTCATGCTTTGTAAGATATGTGAGATAATGAGTTTGAGGGATCATGTGGGATCAATGTGGGGTTGTCATTACCTGGAATTTAGAGGACATGGAGCCAGGTAAAGGAAAAGAAAAATAAGAATTTTAATCATATTTGAGTCAAAGTATTGCTAGCTTTTTCCAAGTTTAGAAAAGAACATTTGAAATCTGAAACAATAACAACAACAAAAAAGGGATCTGGAGGAGGCAATTTGTGTTATATTAGCTCTGCCATCATAAATAATGAGGATCAGAGTTGGCCTGGATACACAGAAACAGATGGCAAAAGGCAATGTTTGCCCCAGATATCAGCTTGCCAATACAAAAAGTGTAAAGACAGGAAGGACAAGCAGCAATAAATATATTTTCAGAGTCTGGTTGTGAATGCTGTGTATCTGTCTGTCCTGCTACCCTTGGAAATGGTGACACACTGGGACAAAGCAGATGTTTCCATGGCAAAGAGTGTGTGATGAGGACTCAGGGGAATGGTTGTTCCACGCATGAGGAGTATCAACATTTTTGAATCATATCTGTCCATAAAAGGGGGGAGTTATGGCCTAGGAGTACACATAAACTCCTGTGCTTTTAAGAGAAGTTTTCTCTTAATCTCCTCTGGGCTCTGATCTCCTCAAAATGAAAAACTGGCATCTAAACTGGAGGCAAACAAAGCACACAAAACTGCCTACACTTCCAGAGTGAAATAGCACACACTTGAATTATATTTACTGTTCTGAATTTATCTAGAGAATAGACCTTCCCCATTTATAAAGAATACTTAGTGACTAAAAGAAACTCCTGAAGTAAATAAAAGCTATAGACTTAAGTGCTTGCAATTCCTAAAAAATTGCTCTTTTGAAGAGCAACTAACAGCTTGGAGAGCCTTCTCTCTCTCATTGTGTTTTGTGGGGAGTTTTGAAGGCACTCCACGCTCCTAAGACATTTTCCTCATTCTCTAACATTTCCCAGAGTGTCTCTAAGCACTGTGTGCTGCACATGTTTATCCACCGTGATTTACTCATTTACTGTGGCCAAGTCTGCAGGGAAATATTCATCATTCAGTCCTTACTGAAGCCCCCACACTTGGCTTGTCTATTTATTTAGGAATCTGGCTGTGGTAACTGGATGCCCCATGCCCCCAAAACCACTCTGTCACTCCTTTCCTCAGCTGGACAGGGCAGGCAGAAAATACCATGGAAGGTTCATATGCAGTGGTAAAGGCAGGGAGAGATCCCTCACCAGTTACTGTCATGAGCAAAACAGGCTTTTCCAGGCAAAATTACTGCCTGGCTGGATTCTCCCATTAATCCTTTTGGAAGACATCATGATGAATTTTCTATCGTATATGGCATATGTCTTAAGAAGCAGCAGCTTTTAATTTAAAATACATTAGTTTTCAGAACATCCACTGTGAATTCTAAGCAACTGCATGTTATGCAACTTAAAGTGAAATTGAGATTTCTGTGTGGATGCTGAGCAATATGCCATAAAATATAAATAAAATGTATTGATAACCTTGAGAGAACTCCTGTGGGGAATCCTCCCATGTGGATTAGCCAAATGTTGAGATTCAGGAAAACCTTGAATTTTATCCCCCACTTACTGAAGCTCTTTGAAATCCTCTGGTATATCAGCTGTAGGCTGGCACCATTTTAGGCTTCTTTGATCATAATAAATTTCATTCAGCTTTGGATAATGAAGACAATCAGACACAGCATCTCTCTGTGACCAGACTGCTGTGTGCAAAAGTGAACAACATCCCCCAGATATGGGGAAGATTTTCTATCATCTTTTTAGTTCCTGAGGACGTTAGGGGTAGAAGGGAGAATGTGCCAGTGCCAGCAAGCATCAGCTTCCACAGAAAAACCCCAAATGCTTAGATTTGGCTATTCTTAGGGTTCAAGCACAGTGTCAGCTGGAGCTGTTGGTGCCCTTAGAGAATGCAGATCCTGGCACACAGTGCCATTAACACCATTCAGCCATGCTGCCCAGGCAGTTTCTTTGTTCAGTTCAAGGCTATCTCATACTCAGAAAGTCGGCAGGCAGCAGAGTGCTCTGCCTTGGTTTCAAGTTGTTGTTATAGGACAGCAGAGTCCTTGGGCTGACAGGTTTGTTAGATTTAATTGCAATGGATCATCATAAGTCTCAGCCTTACGTGAGAAATCTGGTGTCCATGAAAACAAAGAGGCTCAAATTCAGTCCTTGGCTGAAAGGAGAAATCTCACTTCAAGAAGAAATCAACAGATAAGGTTTATTTTATTGACTATGCAAAGCCCAACAATTAAACACTACATTAAACTGGTGAAATTAGCCTTACTTTTCTTGAGGAGCCGTTTCATGGAGTGGATCACTCTTATCTGTCTGCAACAGCAAGGATGTGGCATATACAAGCACAGGAAGCTTTCATGTTCTAGGAAGTCTCCCTTGAAGTGGCTGGCCAATGTGATCATGGAAATAGAGTTTGCTCCTCCTTAGACCAGCCTTCACAGGATCTATTGGTATATTTCACACCTGTTAAAATGGGCTCCAAATAGCTGTTCTAACAAAAGTTCTAAATTGAACTTTCAAGCTTTCTTTAAGGAGCCCCTGCACCTTCAGTTCAGGCACACATTCATAATTCTTAATGGCATTCATTCCCTAGATATATTTAATAAATATTGCTTTATTAATTCTCACAGCCTAAACCTTTGAAGCTTTGATGACTCCTGTTCAGAGTCCTTATGAATCTTCCAGTAAGGCATGGAGCACCTCTCCTATGGGCAAAGGCTGAGGGAACTGGGGGTGTTCAGCCTGGAGAAGAAAATGCTCCAGTGTGATTTTATGGCAGCCTTTCAACACTTAAAGGGACTACAAGAGAGCTGGAGAAGGACAAGGGGCATGGGGCAATGGCTTTAAACTGAAAGATGGCAGGTTTAGATTGGATATTAGGAAGAAATTAAAGAAATTCTTTACTGTGAGAGTGGTGAGACCCTGGTACAGGCTGCCCAGGGAAGCTGTGGGTGCTCCATCCCTGGAAGTGTTCAAGGCTGGGCTGGATGGGGCACTGAGCAACCTGGGATAGTGGAAGGTGTCCCTGCCCATGGCAGAGTGTTGGAAATAGATGATCTTTAGTGTTGCTTCCAGTCCAAACAATTTTATGATTCTATGATTCTAAGTTTTGCTAAATAGCCATCAGGTTGTCACTTAAATGTTGGTCATTCCAAATTAGACAGTGCCACTTCTTAAATGTTAGCAGAGAATTTTTGTATTTGATTTCCAGCAGAAAGGGAGACAAAGTAAAATTTAATATTTACTGGTCACACATATTTAAGGAGTAATCCTGGATTCTACATTGCAATTAGGTTGCTATTGAAATATATATATTATGAAATTACCATGAAATTGAGCAGTGGATTTTTCCAGTAAGGGCAACACATCTAGGTTTACTTACTATATACTTTTGTTACACAATGACTTCAGATTACAGCCAAATCTGATAGAAACACTGAAAAACAGTTCATCTAGAATCAAAATTGTTATTTATACTCAGTAATTTAGGTTTATTCAGTGGTGTACGTATGTGAACTCTCCATCATTAGGTAACTTGGATCACTTGTTTGGTCCAAAAGACCAGAAATCTTCAAACCCATCACTAGTTGTCTAACTCCACTATTTTTATTTGTTAAGTAAAGCCAACACAAGAAAGTACCCACCAATTCAAACTCACCAGCTGTACCTATTTTAATATTTTTCCTTCCAGTCCTACTCTTTCCCTGAGGCCTGTGCTCATAATACACTGAATTCCTTTCCCTCATCAGGGTTTTAATACTCAATCTTAAATCATTTGAAGAGTAAGAAAACCTTCCTCCCACCTCCAGTGCTAAACTATTTGCTTCCTATTTCAATGGCCTTTAATTTCTCTCCCCTCTAAAATTTTCTGACTGTCTAAAAGTTATCATGGGCTCCTATAGCTTTCCAGGAAAGGAGCCAACATATTAGTGCTGGTGCACTACCGTAAATATGTATTTAAATCTTTTCTTAGCACTTTTATTACAAGCTTTCAAAGTTGTAGTCTAATATCTCTGAAGAAGAAGCAGAGAGAAGAGAGGAAAAAAGAGAAGAGAAGAGAAGAGAAGAGAAGAGAAGAGAAGAGAAGAGAAGAGAAGAGAAGAGAAGAGATTGATGTCTGAAATTAAGACTGTTGTCTAAAATAGACAGAAAGGATTAGTCCTTGGTGCAGACCCAATAATCAATGGATAGTCAGATGTATTTGACATGCTCAGCAGGAGGAAAAACTCCTCCCCAGTCTGTAGCTCCAGGAAGTAATGATGGAACATCATGACTGGAGAGGTTACCATCATCAGATGCTTCTCTGCTATCCATGATAGGCAGGTGTTGCCTCAAAGCAAGATGTAAAGTGTGTTTCTTTTTTAAAGACAAAACCCTTTCAAGTAAATGAAGTCGGGAGCACCCAAACCTTGAGCTAGGCCATGCTGTGACTCCCAGGATCTGCAGCTGTCCATATCCCATCAAGTTTCAATAAAACTCAGTAGAAATGTCACTTTAGGCTGACCCAACTGTGTCTTGAATTTCTTTACAAAGGGAGGTATCACTCAGGGCAGACATGAAGGTTTTTGACCTCCTCCTTGTTTCCAATCTCATCTTACAGAATGGCAACACAGGGCTTCTGACACATTGTCCCTTTATCATCCTCTCAAGATGAACTTACATGATAAAAGAAATGTTGAACACAGCAAGGTATCCACCAGCTGTCCACTCAAATAAACCCCCTGGCAGGGTCCAGTTTGCAGCAGCACTGCAGGCAGATGCCTGGACAGATCCTGCTGTGGGAGACCAGAAGATCCTTCCAGATTTCCTGAGGACGGTCATTCCCATATAACCCTGCTGAATCCCTGGCAGAGGCTGGTTCTTTCTCCAGGTCTTTGCCTTGTTCCACAGCCTCCATCTCCTGGCTGGAGTTCCCCACACAGTTCTGCCTTCAGTGTTTGTTAGTCTGGGGATCCCTCTGCTTTTCTTATGGACCCTGAAGGTCTGCAGGACTGAGGACTTTATGGAGTTAAGGATCTACCATTATTTCTGTTTGCTCTGTGGTTCTGCTGGGCTGACTCAGAGAGCTCCTTTAGGTCTTCATTCTTTATTTCACAGTTTATGGTGTTTAACAGCAAGCTATAACAAGAAGAAAATACAAGTAAAATATAATTCTGGAAAACTATTGGGAAGGCACCACAGTCTATTGGGAAGGCACCACAGTCTATTGGGGAGGCACCACAGTGTAGCTGTAAATCACTCTTGGCATAGACTGTAACAAAGGCAAAACCCCAGGAAGCTCTGCGTGTCTCTGGCTTTGCATAGGCTTCTCCACTTTGAAGAACTGAGCCCTGTATGGGCACACAGCCATGCATCACTCTTGTGCCATTACTTATGATCTGAGCTGGAGGTGACAAGTGAAGACAATAGCCAGGCCCTGTTTTCTTTTCAGACATACAATGGAAACCTCAGTTCCAGCTCCAAATAATGCTCACTTTAGCTTTCACATAGTAATTGCTCATCATAACTTTGCAGCTCATTAGCAGAAGCATTTTGTTTCAAACTTCATTGTATTGTTCTTTTTCAACTGAACTGTAATATACAATGTCATGAAGAAAATGGAAAGCAAGACATGGTGTGGTTATGTAGGGCTACCCAGCATAGAAAGGGGATTTTTTTGTGAATCTTACATCTATAATTAAGCTATCAACCCACCTAAGAGAAGCAAAACTGAGTCTTTTAATTAGCTTCTTGAATAGGAATAAATGCCTCATTATTCTTAACCATATCAAGCTGAGAACATTATTAAAGTCTGAAGGAATAATGAACAACATGACAGGAAGCACATTAGAGCACATACAAGAATACATTTGCCTACTAAGAGATCTGCATAAATATACTTATCACTGCTATTTAGGAAGACAAAAATACCAAAGGAAAGAATAGAAACAAAAGGACAGTAAAGGTAGAGACATAAAGTCATAAAGAAAATGATAGGAAGTCAGAGGTAGGAAATATATTTTTTTGGTATTTTGTGCTGTTGAGCACTCAAGAGTTCAGCTGTTCTGCCAAAACTTCCCTGAGCCAGCTGAGTGGATTGGCCTGTGCTGCACCCAGTATGTTTTTTTAAAACTTCTTTGTGTCTGCTTTGGCTCCTGGGCTTGGCCTCTCTGAGGTATTTAGAGAGAGAACATGCCTCTCCAGAAGCTGTAGAACAAAACAGTTCAGAGAGGACTTTTGGACAAATTTCTCTCCCCTGAGTCTATAGGAAGCATGAATAATCTTCACAGGCTTTCAGAAATCCCTTGGCTGAAGGGAGGTATTATTGTCTCTCTTTAGAAATAATGCCAAGAGCACAAAACCCTTTCACAGCAGAGAAAAAAACTAAAGGTATATATCTGATCATTCATAGCTGGGTATGTTATCTCACAATCCCAAAGAATGTCTGAAATTCAGACCCAGAGAAGCCTCCATTCCTGTCTAAATTAAAGGTCATCTACAAGCTATTTCAGTCTACCAAATCTCATTAATTTCAACAGTATTTAACTCACCCGTAGAGAGTTGCACTGCTGTGGGCTGGAGCACCCTCTAGATGGACTTCATCCATCACAGAATTACCATGAGATCCAGACTCCAAGGTCTTGATTGTGTTGCTGGAGTAGGCAGACAGTGGGAATTTCACACAACATTCCTTCCTGACATTGTCCCTAAACTTCAGGATCCAACAGATGGATCTGCTGCCCAAGAGGAGAGGAGAGAAGGTGAGCTGCCTTCCCCTCTCCATGCTCTTCTCCTCTCCTCTCCTCTCCTCTCCTCTCCTCTCCTCTCCTCTCTTCTC
>VWYP01002001.1:0-23325 GCA_013400435.1 Pycnonotus jocosus | reverse complement strand
CTCCTCGGAATGCCAAGTGAACAGAAAAATTTGTACTCCTGCAGCCTGTGACCACACTGTCTAGAGAAAGCCTGTGAGATAAATGCTGCAGCTTAGTATATTAAAAGGGTTTGCTAAGCACTGCCTTTTCATGTTTCCACTCATCCCAAGAAGTCTCTATCAAAGTCTAGAATATGTCAGAGTTCTGCAGTCAAGAAGGGCACCAAGAGCTGTGCACCCAGCTGCTAATTAATGTGTGCATCTCCTGCTAGCAGGTCTCTGGAGGTTGAGGTGGAGTCAGTTTGGCTTTCACACCTTCCCTTCCAAGTTCTTGGGATTCAGAGAGACAATTCAAACTCTCCATTAAGTACCATTAATGAATATCAGATTTAGAGAAGGACACTTTTTTTAATATATGTTGGTAGTTTAAAACAAAGTACTTCATGTACTTCATAAAACTTTCCACAAGGAATGCATCCCTGGGATTAAATTATTTTAAGAATTAGCTTAATAAATTATATGTCACAGTTTCATATTAAAAACAGTTTGTCTTTGCGTAATAATCACTCTGTGAGTCAAAACAGCACAGCTGCAAATTACTACCATGGGAAAGCACCTAATAAACCCCGAATTTCAGTATTATTAGATTTCCTCTAAATATATTTAATTAAATTAAAACTTGAGATTTAGTTACAGAAAAATGGAACACATTTTAAAATCCACATTCTTTTGAGGAAGCATATTTTCAATTTCCCAAGAAACTCATTGCTAACCAAGACAAACCATTTCATCAATGTTAAATTATTACAGCTTTCCCTACAACATAACTGGATCTTCACTTGTTTTAGAAATTTCAAGAATAATTCACAAATTGCCATATCTTTAGGTTAAGGACAGAATATCATGGTTCATAGTACCTTAAAGATATATATGACATATATATGAGCCAAACATTATGTTCTTGGCTGTAATGACATGATTGGACTCAGGCCTCACAGTATTTTGCAGCCTGACCAATAAGCTCTCCTGAATTCATGGATATCTTCTCCTACCAGAGGAATTACAGTTGCTTCTAGCATACTAAGCAAGCCTGCAACTGTCTAATATTTAATACTTTGTTAATCCAACTCTGAGTACATCTGGACTGAATTACAGTCCCTTTCTGCTGAAAGTCATCTGTCTGTTGCATGTGTGATAATATTAAATTATCTTGTTATCTGTCTTTTCTACTCAGTCTCAGTGAAAATCTTCAACAGTTGTCTCAACCAAAATTATCAGAGAGTTTTTGACTAAGACATACTTCAGTGATCTTGTCCAGAGTTCTTTCCTTTTTTTTTATTTAGGTCCCTTCTACATCTTTCACACCACACCATGAATGAGCCTTTGCTTTGCATTTCCTCAGACATGGTCCTGGGCAGCCAGTTCTTTCTGACCCTGCTTGAGCAGAGGTTTGGACCAGATGATTACAAGATCACTTTTAACCTTGATGATTCTGTGATGCTGCACCAAATAGTGCTAATATTTTAAAAAGTTTCTGTTTCTCAGTGGCATCCCATGCTACAAGTCCATCAAGTTCAGAGTTTCTCATCACTATGCTGATATCTTCACTGGGTTTACATTAATAAACTTGTTACCTGCCTAATTACTCTTACCCTGGTCACACTGCCATGGCTGACAGGGACATGCACTGTAACAGCCACGGTAGTACAGTTGATTTTGCAGGTACAGTCCCACAATTCTACTTTTCCCAGCAGCTGTGATCATCCACATTCAAAGCTTGGACTCAGCTATGTCTTCAGATACTGCATATATATCTGTAAATTTGTACTGCAGTGTTTGTCATAGAGTCCAGATTTTGGTTTCATGGCTCAGCGATGAAAACAAGGTTGCTTCTGAGGCCAGAATGAGTCCCAGTAATGAGAATCTCTTTGAAGTTTGACATTGTACTGGAAATAATAATGCAACTGAGCAACCAACTCCATGGCTGAACCAAGTGCCTGATTTGAATAATGTAGGCTGAATTCCAGTCTCAGTACCTGGGAAAGCAACAATATAAATAAATATGGAATATAAAATATTTTAGTTTTTGTATGGGAGCGACTTAATTGACTTTTTACCACCATATATACAATTGTTCAGCACAGGAAAAGACTTTATAATATTTCATGAACCTAGGGCTTTTCTGAGCATCTAGATAACCTTAATGATGGTGATTGGAGAGAGATCTGAGCCTAAAGATTGATCCCATATTCAGAAAATACTGCAGTATTTTACAGAAATAAAATAAGTGAAGAGAGTAGAATCAATACCTGGAAGCACAAGAAATACTTCAGATTTAGTAGCATTGATTAAAGCATGATTATTCAATAGCACACACAGGGGAAGCATAACTTTTTAGGAAAAATGAAATATTCTATGTACTATCTGAGAAACAAGACAGGAAAACAAAACTGTTAAAACAAATGTTAGGAAATAGAACTTTTTACAACTGGAGCATATAAAAGTACAGAAGATGAGAGTGAGGATAATTAGAGCTGGTTCCTCATTACAGCATACAAATTGCAATAGCAGTCACTGCCTTTATTGTGGGAGTTTTGCTCTTGGATATGACACAAAGACAGACTATTACACACTCTGGGTTCTGCTCATGAGTCTGATTAACTTAAATACCACATGTGTTAATTTTTCCTAGACACACCAAGAGTTAGGGCCAGAGTGGTTGTAGCTTACAGGTGGCTCCTGTGCTCCTCTGACAGAGATTTACAGGCTCACAATTGACAACAGCTTTAGTACTGGTTAAGAAGTTACTTAATCACATATTTTACAGAAAAGTAAGAATTACCCCACAACCCAGTTCTCTTTGATATGCTGGATTACAGAAGCAGCATTTCCTCAGTCAGTTCAGGAGTTGTTCAGCTTTTTCTTTCAGGGAATCTTACATAGAATGGGGAGGCTTGGTGGTATCCCTCTGAATACATCACTGGAGTCCAAAATCTTTTGTTTCCTTCACTAAGTGAACCTATGGAATAAGGTGAATCCAGGTCTCCTTCACATGTCTCTGCATGCACAGGCTTTTTTTAAGAAACATGACTGTGTATCTCCAGATCCCTAAGCCTCTGTGCACGCCTGACCTAGGACAACGCTCGACCCTTGGGTGTGTGTGGTTACACAGCAGAGTCCAGGGCACTGGAAGAGATCTGAAATCTTGGTCAGAAAGATGTGTTCAAAATGTCCATTTTAGGCACCTTTTGTAGGTGCTTCCTTCTTTTTTTTTTTTTTTTTTCTTCTTTTTCTTTTTCCCTGTTGATGACATAGAATCATGGAATTGTCAAGGTCAGAAAAGATATTCAAGATCATCAAGTCCAAAAAGCAATTAAGTGCTACCAGTGCAACTCCTAAACCACACTAAACCACATTACTCAGTGCCAGGTCCAGATGTCCTTTAAACCATCACAAAATGTCCTGATTTGGAAGGGACCCACAAGAATCATCCAAGTCCAGCTCCTGGATCTGTACAACACAATCCCAAGAATCCCATCATGTGCCTGAGAGAATTGTCCAAATACTTCTTGAGCTCTGTCAGATTTGACTCTTGACCACTCCCCTGGGGACCCTGTCTCAGTGTCCAGCCACCCTGTGGGTGAAAAACCTTTCCCTGATATCCAGCCTAAACATCTGCTGAGTCATCCTCAGGCCATTTATTTGGGTTCTGTCACTGATCACCAGAGGAGATTCTTACCTGCCCCTCTGTTTCCAGTCCTGAGGGAGTTGAAGACCACAGCCAGGTCTCCCCTCAGACTCCTCCAGGCTGAACAGACCAAGTGACCTCAGCTGCTCTATGTATGGTTTCTCTTCCAGGCTCTTCCCCATCTTTGTAGCCCTCCAGAAACTGAAAGCTCCTTCACTGAGGGTAAATATTATTTAGCAACAATTAAAATGTAAAATGTGTTATCAAGCTTATTCACATACCAAATCTAAAACGTAGCACTGTACCAGCTTCTAGGAAGAAAATTATCTGTACCCCAGCTGAAATCAGGGCACCCTGAAGATGCACTCTTCCACACAGCCTTTCTGTACAAGAGAAAATTAAAAAAAAACCAAGGAGGAGTTAAAAAAACCAAGGAGGAGTTACCCTTTAAAAATAAACAACTGAAAATACTTTACCAAATCTCATTTGCTGACAGTAGTTTGATACCTCACCAAAAATAACAAGCCTTCTCAGGTGATACTGTCATAATATTCTCCTAAGTGCCATGTGCCGTATTACAAAATCAAAGGTGGGCATTTCTTAGTATTTATGTTTTAGAGCTTAGTTGTGAACTTGTTAGGTACTTCTAAACTGTTTTTGTAAGAAAAAATAACAATACGTAGCATTTATATAGCACAACACTGTTCACTCGTACAGTGCTTTCAAGTTATTACCTAATCAATCCTCTCAGTGTCCCTCTGCAGCAAAGATGTATTCCTATATCCATTAGACAGATTGTCTACACTACAAGGAAATATATACCCTTGAGATCTCTAACCAGCTGAGCTATACACAAAAAGTTTGGATAAACTACAGATGAAATTCTTTGCTTAAGCTAGTGAGAGTTTTGGGACAGGCATCAGTGGTGTCAGACCATCACACCCATACCCTGCATTGTTTTTGTGAGAAGAGCCAACAGCACCTGCACTTCTTCCAAGATCCTGTTGTTATAAACTACATCTATACATCCAATTGCAATTGGAGGTGCAGCCTGTGAGGTAGGACTAGGGGAGCATTTAGGATCCAGAGAGGAAAATCTTGTCAGTGCTTCTGTTTGGGATGGGTCACTGAGATATAACGCTGCCGATGAGAGTCCTGGCTGATGTGCAGCAACACCAGAGTGGGGATTATGCTGGCACAGAGGCAGAAATGATGACAAAGCTGTGTGTGGAACTGTTTTAACTAGTGGGATGGAAGCAGATTGGCATACAGACTTTCCTCATTCTTGGTTAAAAACGAAGATAGACCAAATACTAGAATCGTGCAATCATTGAGTGGTTTAGGTTGGAAGGGACATTAAAGATCATCTAGTTCAAATCTCCCTGCCGTGGGCAGGGACACCTTTCACTAGCCCAGGTTGCTCAAAACCCCATCCAACCTGGCCTTGAACACCCCCAGGGATAGGACATCCACAGCTATTCTGGGCAACCTATTTCAGTGCCTCACCACTCCCTGAGTAAATAATTTCTTTGTTCTATCTAACCTAAACCTACTCTCTTTCATTTTAAAGCCATTCACCCTCATCACATCACTACATGTCCTTGTAAAACAAGCCCCCCTCCAGCTCTCTTGTAGCCCCTTTAGGCACTGGAAATTTGCTAAAAGATTTTCCCAGAGCCTTCCCTTCTGAAGAATGAATCCACACCAAAACTTAACACCCCTGAACTTTCCAATAAAACCCATGTGTTTGGAACCCATCAAACTATTCAGATTTTCTTTTTCTTTTCCATCAGACTTTTTCTAGTGCTCTAGATTTTGAATGTCTGGAGCTACATGTCTGATTTTATTCACTGAAGAAGACTATAATGTAGGTTTTGAAGAAAAAAATGTGTTTCAGTAAAAAAGGAGAGACTTGGTATCTTTCCTCTTCATATTCCTGGTAAAAGACTGGCAATGTCAACTTTGGATGTAAAAATATATAGTGACTCTTAATGTAAATGACAGTAAGGAAATATCCAAACCAGAGGCAAATGCATTCTTTAGTGAAGTTGAATGTACCTGAATTGTCACAACAAGAGCAGGAGAACGGAAGAGGACTCGTATCATGTTACATGAGACCATGAGAAAAGGATAACTTTCCTCCGTTCTCATTTCCCCTAAAGCATTTAGCAGAGACTTGTTAAAGAAAGTTTTAGATATTTAGTTGTTACAGAATCACAGAATGGTTGAGGTTGGGAGGAACATCTGGAGATCATAAATCCAACAACCCTGCCCAAACAGGGACACCTGGGGCCAGTTGTCCAACACCCTGTCCAGACAGCTGTGGAACATCTCCTAGGATGGAAGCTCCATAAGCTCTCTGGGTCAGCTCCAGTGCTCCATCACCCTTCGAGGGAAAAAAAATTTCCCAGTGTCCTGTTGGAACATCCTGTGTTTGTTCCCACTGCACCCTGTGCTGTCCCACTTACTGGGCCCCACTGTAATGAGTTTATATCCTGCTTTTGTCATGGCTATTACAGCCATGATGGTCACAGGGCATGGGCAAAACAAGAATTAGAGGCAGCTATAATCTGTTTTATTAGACCAACTGGTATAGTTGAAAAACAGGAGAATAACTTTTTGGTAAACACATGCTCCCAAAGGATTGAAATAGATCTTTGCAGGCAAATACAAAGTTGGCTGGCTGTTATTTACCCTCAAAGCGCTGCAGTTTTATTCCCCATGGACTGCCTTGGAGCTGACTGAATAAAAGCAAAGATACAAAGACTGACTTATATGTACAAATCTTGCCACATTCCCCCTTGAGCAGATGCCTGTTGGACTGTTGCTAATGCAGAGCAGAAAAATCAGGATGGAAAAGTGCCAAGTATTCAACTCTTATTTTTGAAAAGTGCTCTACTTCTCATAATGGAAAAGTTTGAAATATTGTCTTGCTCAGAGACAATGAGGCAAATCAACAGTCTTCAAATAAAACTCAATTTTTGAGCATCAGGACTGTGTATCTCTGCTTAACAAAAGCCTTTCTGTCCTGCAACTGAAAGATATAAAATTTGTGTTACAAGTTGAAATCTGTGAAGTTATTCCTGCTGTTATCTTTGTACAATGATGAAGTTTAGATTCTAGATTTTTTGTCTAATTAGAATCAATTCAGCACAATGTCACTGATTTCAATTGAGTTATACTGAATTGTATCAGTGTCACTGAGAGAATGATGTGACCCAAAGACTACAAGAGTGTCTTGTCATGAAAGCTGTAACTTGATTGGAAATAATCTTTTAGGAAGAGAAAGTCAAGGTAATTCAGATAAAAATGAGAAATTAGGTTTGTGTGTTTGGCTTAATAAAGGATTCAATTTTTCATTTATTCTTAAAAGATTAATTTAGAAAAGAATCTTTATCATAAAATATGTAAGATACACTGAGGGAGTTTTTTTGTTTGCTTTCTTTAACAATTCAAGTAATGATTAAATTCTGCTATTGTCCTGAATTCGGGTGGTTTCAGTGATAGTCTTGCTAAGAGAGGAATTTTGTGTCTGTAAATTACTGTACTGAACTGTTGAGCTGTGTGAGTAGGTATTATTAGGAGGGTTTGTTTTTTTCCCCAGATAGACAATAAGATCTTAAAGAGACTTTCCTGTTTCAGAAGGTCAGATTTTTTTCTTGGATAAGTTGGTCTGGAATAGGACTAAAAAGAATTAACTTAATGGTTAATTTCTAAATTTACAGGGTGTGTGAAAAGCTAAATTTTGTTTAAAATCCACAAGTGCTTGAAGTGTTTTGTTTTAAATTTTACTCTATTAGTAATTTTACAAAAGGCTTTACTGTTATTTAAACCTTCCAATTAACTCAGAAAAAATTATATTCCATATTTTCCTGATATAGGATTCTGATACAGATGACAAAGTTAAAAATACTGACCTTATTGCATGAAATGAACAATTGCTCATTGTAAGACCCTAGATCTGTTTGTTTGTTAGTTTGGTTGGGCTTTTTTTCCAGTGAAAGGTAATAAATTTTACCCTTCTTCTTTTTCTTCAGTTCTTTAGTATATTTCTGGAAGTTATTATAAACACTGCATATAAACACAATTCTGTTCCATTCTTTTTCCTTCATAGTTGCAGGCCTTGAATAATTAATCTCTTTTTGCAAAAAATTCTATTTCTTAACCCAAATGAATGCCAGCACCACAAAATACAAATGTCTTAGAGAGACAGGAGTCTCTGCAGTGAGAGGAATGAGTAAGTGATAAGGTAAATATTTCATGTAAAGAAGGATAGGAATAAAAATATGTAGCACAGAGTAATGTAAGAATCTAATACTGAGAGAGCGGACACAGAATCCTTCTAAAAACATCCACCGAGGAGGTGTGCAGGGGGTCTGCACTTCCTGTGGTGTGGCCCTGGCTCCAAGAATTTCCTGCAGATTAGATCAAGAAAAGTTGATTAATCCTTTCAGTCCTTGATTTGACTTCTGGTACGGTATGAGGCTTTTGGGGGTCCATTTACCTGAAGCCTGAGGAAGATGATTATGTAATACCGCTGTCAATGCTTAAGCAGTTTCATCCCATCCTTATCTTTGTACGTAACCTGTAACTCTGTCTCTTCTATTGGCTAAGAAAAATGGTAGAACTAATTTCTCCTTATACTAGCCATTGGCATCTAGTCTAAGCAGATCATGCAGTGTTCTCTCCAGTCAGAGGGGAGAGAGGGATTTCTACAGAAAATAAGAATAAGCCACACTTCACGTGTGCCTACCAGTTACCAGTGATCCAAATTACTGTCTTTACCAGTGTAATTAACTTTAAATGTCTCAGGTTCCAGTGATTCTTACCACAAAAGCCCCATTTGTCTTAATAAAATGTGTCAAATGTGCAGGACCACAGTCTGTGATAAAACTTGTTTTGTGGCTTTTCAGTAATTTCTTCAAACATCCCAGCTCAGACAGTAACTGCATCATGTTCTCATATTATTTGCTACTTCACAAATCTTTTTTCAGCTGTGAATTTTGCAGGCAAAGTTCAGTAGTTGATTCTTAGCATCACTTCTCCTCCTCTTCCTCCCTGCCCTTATCAAATAACATTGGGCCATTGATTAACTCCTGAGGTACCCAGAAAGAAATATCCTGAATATTTTCTCTTCAAAACCTGGATTTTTAACTTCCTGTGCTCTGTGTTTTATACCTTAAGTATGCCCCTCTTCTATTCTGTACCAAATAAATTAATTTTGATAAAATACTATGGGGTACTCATCCAAATGGTACAAAGAAATCTAGTCCCACCAGCTACCTTTATGGGTCATACAAATAATTTCTTTTTAAATAAGAAAAAAATGGAGATGATGTTTGTTTGACCATGTCTGTTTTACAAGAAGTGACAGTAAGTGAGATGAATATTATCAATAAAGATGGAGAAGGAAACAATGCTTAGTTTATTACTTCTGGCATAATTTTAGTAGGCATTTATATCTGACAACCTAATCTCTGGCTCTGTGAAGTATTATATTACTATATTATAAAGATGATTATTATATTATACAGATAATCCCCCAGAATGTGGGAATTAACCTGTTTCTAAAAATGGGTTCAGATAAACTCAGTTATGAAGGTGATTAACTAATTATTTGAAAACATCATGAGGGCAAGTTACTTGAGTCTGCTTTTTGGAAATATTTGCTTTGAAGAGCTTATGCTTTGTTTTATTACTGTTACAATCCTATGAGTTTTTTATTATTCTACACTTAACGACTTTAGATCATGGATAATTCTTCACTATGTATAGTATCATCTGTAATTCATTTACAATTCTAATTCCCATCCATTCATTTTTCTTAAGATGGCTTTTTATAATACCTTGCTATTTTCTTTAACTATATTATCATTGACTCATTTGTCTCTTCTATCAGGCAGTGACAGATTTTAATTTGAAACTCATATTCACTGTCCTTTGTGCTCTCATTTTCAGCCTCATCTATAGTTTTAAGTATTTTAACATTCAGGAGAACTTGCTTTGGTCTCTTGTGGGAAAGCATAATTTACTGAGACAGACCCACAAAGAAAGGAGGAACAAACTTTACATTTTTAATTCCTTGTAACAAAATATTGATTAGACAGTATCAATCAGACAAATTAATTTATATCAGAAGAAATTGGCACTAAATTTCCACCTTCAGCTGAAACTAACTTCCAATGATAACTAGCATTTTCCATTAAAACCCCCATAATTAAGTAGATATGACATTTTTAGTGAAAAAATTACTTTTGTACAAATTTCTCATAAAAATGCTTTATCAAGTAACAGTGTTTACACCTCATCTTACTCTGACATTTTTCAGTGTTACTTTCACAAGACAGAGGCCCACATCACACTTTTTGGAGAGTCTTAGAACCTGACTTCACCAGCAGTAGGTTGGCATCATGGACACGTGTCCATTGTGTGGTTAGGACATCAGACAGCTCTTATCTTTTTTTGAAATTGTAATAATTAGCCTTTTCAGCATCTTGCATCTCTCAGAATATCCTTCCTTCTGTGCCCTAAATACCAGTTGTTGCTAAATGAATGTCATTATGCATGGAAATAGAGATTGGCGGTGCTTTTTGGAAAAAGTCCTAAACTATCTAAGACTGCACATGAAGCCTGAGAGCAGGAGTTGCTCGGGTGAGGCTGCATCAGGGGAGGCAATCCATGCTGCAGATTTTCAGCTGGAAAGACAGAATTGCTCTCAACTAAGGCAACAAATTAGACGACGATTCACAAGCAGGGTTAATGGTAATATCTGTGGTGTCACAAGCATGCAGTAATTACAGCTGGGAGGATGAGCTCTGTTGTAGCTGGTGCAACAGCTAATTATGTAGTGCTGCTGGAAATTCCTTCCAAAGCTCTGGAGCTGGGGTCTCAAACGAGGAACTCTGAAACCACCTTCTGTCTTTCTGCTTAATACTTGTTAACCTCTTTAGTCTCTGTGCCAAAGGCACCTTACTTTGGGAAGGAAGGAAGGAAGGAAGGAAGGAAAAAAAAGAAAAGAAAAGAAAAGAAAAGAAAAGAAAAGAAAAGAAAAGAAAAGAAAAGAAAAGAAAAGAAAAGAAAAGAAAAGAAAAGAAAAGAAAAGAAAAGAAAAGAAAAGAAAAGAAAAGAAAAGAAAAGAAAAGAAAAGAAAAGAAAAGANAAAAGAAAAGAAAAGAAAAGAAAAGAAAAGAAAAGAAAAGAAAAGAAAAGAAAAGAAAAGAAAAGAAAAGAAAAGAAAGCTGAATGGCTGACCATTTTGCTATCATTAATCTAGTCCCTACATCCAGGGCCGGTTCTGTTCTTAGGAATAGCCATATGTGATTGGGAAAACCTTTAGTCCAAACACAGCATTTGAGTGAAATGTTACCAGGAACTGTTTGCAGGATTATGATGGTACCCAAATATTCATTTTATGAATTGCCCGTCACTCTTTTTTTACAGGCAGTTCCTTTTCCTTCCTTTATTTATTTCCCTTTGGTATTAGAGGGTCATTAAAGCAGGACACAGACACAATTCCCTGATGTTAAAATTACCAATGACAGAAAAACCCAGGCATGATTGTACATAGAAGAGGAATGACTCCATATTTCATGTGTAATCATAGAATCATGTAACGCTTTGTGTTCTAAGGGATCTTCAGGATTATCTATTTCCAACATCCTGTCATGGTCATGGATGTCACCCACTAAGGCCATCCACTGTAGGAGCAGACAACCTTCTGTAAGATACAAAAAACCACTTGTATCTGTATGGCCCTTTGGTGCCCTTTTTCCAAGCTGCCCGATGAACCCTGGCACGGAGGCAGCTTAGCAAGTCCTGCCTGCAGCCTCGCCGCTACCTAAGGGGACTTGGTGGGTTCTTTTCACTGAAGCACCATTCAGACAGTGATGATGGGGGTAGAGAGAGGACCCTGCTGCAATGCTGGAATGTGGGTTTATTGTTTCATGATGGAATGTAGCCAGGCAGAGATGTTGGCCTGGTGGAATCTTCTGCAGCAGGGCCCCTTTCAAGGCCTGTGCGGTGACTTTTTTGTGGGGGTTGTCTTTTACAAGAGATAAGGATTGCTCCGATAAGGAACATACAAGGGATGGTACAGAATGGAACAGACAAGAGTTTTCACCAGTGGGAAAAAGAGGGGTGGGGGACATTTGGAAGTTAACCAATAATTTGACCAACTTCTTAGAAGTTTCTCGAAAAAGGGGAAAGGCCTTAGAGCAAATGACAGGGCCTTCAGGGGGTGTGGGATTTTAACTGGACATACAAACTTTAGGGAAAAAACCAAAAGGGTTTTAAACAGGGATTACATGGGACAAACCATTATACAAAACTTAACAATAATTACTAAACATAAAAAGGCTATAAACACACCACCACATATCTGCCTTGTGCGCTGTCTTTTCATCCTCCTTTCACACAGTTAAATATTACAGATCTCTTTGCCTGCACTATCAGTAGGCATTAGTAGATACCAGTAGGCATTTGGACAGAAAAATTCAGAATTCCAGAGGGGTGAGGTCAGCAGAAAGCACAGTTGCAACAGCTGATGCATATTTAGGTAGTCTTCAGCCAACAAATCCAGCTAGGGAAGGCCAGCTCCTTCTAGTGGGAAACTCAAGTGTCAGGATGAGAAATCCTGCTGCCTAATGTGGCCTGGAATAGGGATTCACGGTCTTCTCAGTGACACTTTTATTTCAGAACTGAAATATCTATGTCATCTGTGCTACCACAAGTAGGCAGCCCTTCCTCAGAGGGGTCTCTGGCAGAGCAAAGGGGCAGGAACACTCCTGAGGGAACACAGATTGTGCAGGACTCTCCCCATTGCAGAGACACAAAGTACTGCAGTGGAAATACAGTGAGAGGAGGGCACCAGGGGGGCAAAACCAGCAGGAAGTAAAATCTGGCAGAAAAACAACAGTAAGAAGGGTGGTAAACAGAAACTGATAAACACATAAAGACAGAAAGGATCCCTTATGACAAGACCCCAACCTCCTGTGCCTCTTTAGCTCACCAAAGGAATTAGAACAGACCAAGTGGAACCTGTGATTAAAAAAAGGTATTTTGAGATTGGGAATAGGCAGAATATGGTGGTTTGGGCTTAAAATGAGATTGGAGAAAGAAGAAATTATGTTTGGTGAAGTTGTTTTTTTAATAATGATTTTTTTTACTCCATACATGAATGAGTGATAAGAAATTGTTATTAATTTGTAAGTAATTAATTTTCTGAGTTATTACTGTTTTGTCTGCAACAAAGTAACTATATGGTAATTTTTATAATCTTCTTAGTGTCTTGTCTTCTAAGAAGACACTACATTACATGGGGAGCACAAGGACATTTGCTGCCTTGCAGGCCCCTCAGTGCAGTGTGGGACCATGGCTGTTGTCAGCAGTGTCACATCCTGAAACCAGACTGTTCAGCCAAGAGAGCAGTGTGATCACAGAGATCCATAAATTGACACTGAAAACAGGAGGTGAGGAAGATTAAGTCAATTTGCTTTTTGAACTTAAACTACATTTTACAAATACAAAGTCTGTAATTACTACCTGCGGAATCATTTGACTCTTGAGCGCTGAACTCTGCAACAAATAAAGGCAGGAAATGCTGAGGCAAATATGCATTTGCATTTGTGCTCTAGCACTTCCACATACCTCTAACAAACAGGGAATTTCGGGGCAGCTGGAATGCTCGTGAAAATTTTCCCATGACCCACCCCTTAGATACTGCCTGGGATATTTACTGGGCTACAGTCCATTGGGACAGTCTCTCAGTGCCTCCTCTTTTGAGCCTCCCTCACAACAGGATTGCACTGAAGCCCACCCTCCACAACCAGAACAAGCAGCTGGCCACAGTCAGTCCTGACCCTGTTGCTGCTCTTTGGAGATTATTGTCCCTGAGCAGAAATCTCCTATACTGAACTGTGTTCCTATCAGCAAACTTCTTGGTGCAGAAAGCTCTAGAACTGCCAAATCTCTTTGTAATCTGCTAAATTCTTTCTTGTAGGTCCAATATTTGCCTGCATGTCCAATTTTGACAGTAATCCCAAAGTGACTTCTGAGGAAAAACTCAGTTAATAGCCCCTGGGTTTTTTCCTATACAAAACAAGGACAGGGATTCTGATTGCATTCTTACCATTAACTAATATTTTTGTTTCTAAACCCACTCTTCAAGACACTATATTTCTTGTTTATGTTATGCCACCACATCTGGATAATAATATCATCAGGAGCTGAACTTAGGCAGTGTTCCTTTGAATTAGGCTTGGATTTCCTTGAATCAAGGAAAACAGTTTCTGGATTCAAAACCAAACTGGGTATGCACAACAGCAAAATCACCCCCAAAATGTCACAACTGCAAATTTTTCTTTATAGGATTGTCAACACTGTGACTCAAACACCATTTGGAAGTCAAGACATTCAGCCACCTCCTCTGGGTGCTCCCTTCCAGCAATGGGAAAAGCATCCAGATCTCTTCTGAGTGCACAGGACTGGCAGATGCAATCACAGTTGGAGCAATACCACATTTACAGTCTTGCTCCACCTGTGTTGGTCAGGCTCAGCGCTGCCTCACAGGGAGTTGTGAACACATGATCTGGCTCTCAATATTCCCTTTTTACCATGCAAGATGTTCCCCTTTACTGTCCTCATCCCCTTCCAAACAAACAGCACAGTGCTGGTTGCCGTATCCCCAGCAGCACTGGTTTTGCTGGTTTTGAATCCTTTTTGTGGTCATGCTACAGTTTCCCTGATAAACTCTGACTTTGACAGTGATTTTTTCAAGCTATTGCCTATCCTGTTGTCTGCAACATCCTGCAGTTTCTCATTTTGCTGTCTTGTTAGTGGCACCACGGGTCAGTGTGGGCCATCTGCATGAACACTGCTTCCCTTTGTAATCTGCAGCATCCTGCAGCTCCTCATGTCTTTATCTTGTCAGAGGCACTGCAAGACTGAGTGAGCCATCTGTACATGCATCTTAACACATACCTGCCTGTGCCATCTGCTGCTGCATTAATGGGCAGAGGTAAATAAAATATACAGCTGGCTAAAATAGGCACTTTTGTAGAGGAGATGAAACTGAAAAAATCGTGGCCATTGTACTGAGGAGCCCAGAATGGACAGAGCACTCCAGAAATGGCCTCGTTAGGGCTGAGTGAGGGGGAGGATCAGCTCACTCAGCCTGATGCCCACAGTCTTCCCTATGCACCCCACTGGCTTTCCTGGCCACAAGGACGCTGCAAGCTCATGGCCAGCTTTGTCACCCCACAAGACTCCCAGTTCCTTCTCTACAGAGCTCCTCCCCAGTAGGTCATCCCCCAACCTGTGCTGGTGTGTGGGGTTATTCCTCCTCAGATGCAGGATCCAACACTGGCCCTTGTTCAATCCCATTAGGTTTCTCTACACCCAACTCTCCAGCCTGTCAAGATCAAGCTGAATGAATCCCAGTAGCGACAGCTGTATTCTACTGGATCTTGATTTACCTTTGGGGTCATGTTTGGCCATCTTGTAATGGTGTTTTGCTGAAGGGAAGTTACAGGGTACCTTGTGTTTCCCACTCAGTTCGAGCCCCAGTTCCCACAACACCCTAAAAACCCAATCTCAGACCTACAGTGGAACACAGAAAGAGCCAAAAAGGCAGGTTCTGTCTAAGTGGGTATGTTTGTCTATCTGGCTTTATAGAGACATCATTACTGTCCTTTCCCATGCAAGGAGGGCAGAGAGGTAAGTCCTTCATAAAAGCTGATCACCACAACCCCTAAACAGACATGCTGCACTAACACCAATTGGCTTTACCAGGCTCTTTCAAAGCACCTGATTTATGCAGGTTTTATTTAACATGTGCCACTAGCAAAACAATGATCTGTTTGTTTTCGCTCAGTACATTTTAGTTATAGTTAACTTCCCAGAGACAAATTTAATTAGCAATCAATTCTCTCTCAATGCTGTAGACTTCAAAAAGCTTTTCCCCTTGCTGGGCCTGCACAGTAAAGTGCATGGTAATTAGAAGCAAATGTAAGATCCCTGTCTTTTCTTATTTAGAAAGAGTAAAAGAAAGGATTAAATTGCTTTCTCCAAGAGAAGAATGAACTAAAAAAACCACTGTAAATTGTCAAGACTTGCTCAGTCTTAATGCTTATTTGTTTATAGTCACAACTTTCAGCCAAAATTGTTTTAGGAACCAGCCAAGGGGTCAGTAGTGGCTAAGAAGTAAGTCCAGGAGTCAGGCAGAAATAAGCCTGTGAGGCAGGAGCAGATTCAGCTCCGTGGACAAGTCACTTTTTATCCCTCACTTTGGCTTTTATCCTGCAGAAGAGCCTTTGGGGTCTCTCCTTTTCAGTGTGTGTATTTATAATACCTAAACCCACAGGTCTTTGGTCCTGAAGGTTCTTTCTTCCTAGAAAATTAAGCTTCTCCATACACAAACTCTGAGGAGATGAACACTCCAGTTCCTCTCTCTGTCTCTGCTCTGCACCAGCAGATCCCCTCCAGCTACAGGGATATGATCCAGGATAATGTCAGGGGACATCTCATTATACAGGTTATTGCAGCCTCTGTCTGAGGTGGTTGTGCCTCTCTGATCCATAAAGAGACACATTTTCTAGAGAAACGATCCCTCTGTGCCCTTGGGGCAGCACAGTAACTCACTGTCCTTTACACCACACACACACTGAAGCTGTGAAGTGCTGTAAAGCCCAGGGTATGTATTTTTTTTCAGCAGGTCTGTAGCCCTGAGTGCTAATGCTCTGATCCTGCAAAGAAGACTGTGTGCACAAGACTTTTTTCCTGGTCTTGGTCAAACTGGCTGATAAAGGCTGCTGAGCTGTGCTCTGCAAGCAAAACTTCTGCGCACTGTATGCAGCTTCGCCTGGGGAAATGCCATAAACCCTTAGCAAGAAATATTTCACTTGTGTGGGGATTGTATGTCAGAGATAATGGGCCTAGTTTGAGGATGGCCTTTTACAGAAAGTTTAATATCTTGCACTGGGCTCCTGTGATGGGTCTTTTGCCTTTTATGCTTGCAAACAGTATCCCCCAGGCTATGTCATCAACTGAGATGCAGAGAATTGTTCGAGGTTGTCTCTGCCTGACAAAGTCATGATTTAATCTCTATCCATTACCTTTATAAGCCTGAAAATAAGCTGCAGACACTCTAGAATGTTCTGGGATGCTTCTGATGAGTATAATGTCAACCCCTTCTCTTTTTAATAAAGGTGATGTAAGTGTTGCCTTGCTTATATTGCATTTTTATTCAATGCATTAGGACTAAACAGTCTATAGAACTTGTTTTTCTGCTAGTGGTTTGTTCAAATAAGAGAAAATACCATTTCTGGTGGTTTTAAGTGGTGCATTTATCAGGACAAAATATATCTAAAGATTTGATCAAACTATTCAAACAGTATTTTAAGCCTTAAACCTGTTCTTAGCTAGATCTGCTCTTCCAAGAACACACTACCAATCAATTCTCAGAGTAATTTAAGACCAAATGTTGTTCACTTTTATTACCATTCTGTATCATTCATTCTTATGAAAGGCTTCCAGAAGTTCAGCTGATAACAGAGTGGACCATTTGCCTACAAAACCCTGTGCAAATGTTTTCCACAGGTAGACACTATCTAATACAGCCTCTTTCCCAGCAGCCCAGACATGCTCAGCACGACAGGCCGTACAAAAGTTTAGGATGAATCCTCATGGCAGACACAGCTGGTACAAACCTCTTTTCCATTCATTGTCAGATGTGAAAAGTGATGTGTTATTTTCTTCCACTTCAAAACTTCACTGTACTTCAAAAAAAAGCCTCACATCACCATTTTATAGACATGCAGATGAGGTCTGGAGTGTTCAGTCAATTCTCCTTGCTCACCTGTAGGAGGTTTTTCTTTGGCCAGGAAGCTTTAGGAGCTGCCTTTACTCAATTCATGATGGGTATCACCAGAGGTTCCTTGGTCAAGGTACAAAAGCTGACAATCACAACAGTATCCAGCCCTTGTGAAATGTGTAACAGGACATAAGAGAAGTTATTTTTTACAGATGATGGCATTGCAACACAAAGCAGGGCAGTGAATCTTGCAAGGACACAGCAGAGCAGTCACAGGGTTCAAATAGCACATTTCTCTTCCCACGTAGTCATTTAGACATGCAGAGAGCAAAGTTCTTCTGGGACAGGGTTCAACTTCACTGTACTTCTGCAAAAGATGGCCCTGACTAAGCAGTTGACCTTTTTGGGTAGGATTGCAAGGATAGGGACCTTGGTTCTGAAATGAGCATCTGACTGCTGCCAGAACTGGCTTTTGATGCTTTTTGACTTCTCCAGACTGACTTTGGAAATGTGAAATTACAAAGGCAGTATGAGTAGCTTTTGACATACAAAAAATCACTCTTTGATCTGAGGGAGAAAAGAATAAGGTTTATGAATGCCCTTCTTTTCTACTTTTTTTTTTTTTTAATAAAGTATTCCTTACAATGAGTATGTAATATAGTAGTTTGTGTCCAAATGGAAAAATAGTAGAGGCCAGAAAGCATTTCTTGCTGTAAAGATATGTGTGGAGTTATAATGTCATGTTTTTTCCTGTCACCAAGCCGTAGTGAGCACCTTACAATTGCAAATTCGACATCATAATTCCTCCGGACTCATTAGGAAAAGCACAACTGAGAGTGCAAAGACATTCAATATTTTTTGTGTTTGAGTTCTTTCCATCATTACTTTTTTCCTTTAAAAACACCCTCAGACACCTTCTTGTTAGCAGCCTTTTTTTTCCTCCCCCCAAACTAATTTCATTTACTGCAAAATAATTTCGTTAATCCCTTGATCTGAAAAGCTGACAGCTCTTGTATTGATTAGCCACTCAACTATGCTGCTGCAGTGTTTTCAGCTCTGTATCAGTTGCCACAAGTTTGTCTAAAACCTTGTTGTTCAGAGTCACTTCATTTGAAAACTGCTTTGAATGGAGGGCAGGGCTGAATTACACACTGAATTACAACACTGAATTACACAGCAGAAGAACACACATGAGAGACAGAGGAGAAAAGAGTGGCCAGCCCAATGTGTCAAGCATGCAGATGGGAGGCACAACACCTCTTCTTTAGTTAGGGTTCAAATGCTTCACTGTCATTGCTGTGCAAGTGAAGCATGGGAATCTTATCAACTGCAAAGCTTGGAGAGGCTGAACTGCAACTAATAACAGAGACTGGTCTTCACACCTTACACTGGAATTTCTGACAGGCCTTCCTCCATCCTTCATGCTAATGCTGTGTCCAAGTTCTCCACACTAATTTTAATTCAGTTATGCCCGTGAAGGATGTGGCTGTTACATCCCCAGCAGTCAGTACGTGCAGGAGCCTGGGTTCTGCTGATGGGATACAGAGCTGTAAATCTGCCGATGGGATACAGAGCTATGAAAGCCTGCTGGTTTTGCTTGTACCTGTGATATGAGGAGAGGCTGAGAGATCTTGGACTCTTCAGTCAGAGAAGAGAAATCTGGGGGAGAATCTTGTCAATGTGTACAAAACAATATAAATATCTGATGGAAAGGGATGCAGAGGAAAATGCAGAAACAGCAGCCACACTCCTCTAAATAGTGCCTATTGAGAGGGCAGGAGGAAATGGGAACAAATTAAACATGTGAGGTTCCATTTGAACGCAAGAAAACACCTCTTTTACCATACTGATAGTCAGAATCTGAAGTCTCAAATCATAGAACAAACCCAACATTAATCACAGCTCATGACCAAGTTAAAGGAAAATTCTACAAGATGGGGAAATGCTAAAGAAAAAAGACCCAATACAACAAAATAAGAAAATAATTATGTACACAAATAAAACAGCAAAGGGAATGTATGTATACAGCAAGAAGGAAAATGACCTCTTATTGTGGTTTTGAGTCCAGGTGGAGATAAACAATCACATCCCCCTCATTCAAAATCGTTCTTCCTCCTGGTCACTTGATAGGGAACTGATACAGTCAGAAGAAAGTTAACTCTACCCCAACCAAAACCAGCACACCCACCCTGCTGATTGCAGTAAACATTTGAAAACACTGTTACTTTTAATGAGAAACAATTTATTAGGAGTCAGAGCAGGGTGACAGGAGATTACTTTTTATCTGCCCCAACTTTTCTGGAACAATATGGAAACCATTCAGAATCAGAGAAAACAGGGCTGGGAGGGGCTGAGAGGAGATGTCCAGTTGTGTTGTTAACTATACCAAACCAGAGGGCAGCATGTTGGACTCTCCATCCCTTGTGTAGACTCTGCCAGGGTTTAGCTTCCCTACTCATCAGAAAGATTTTCCTACTGTCTTGTGGATTCCTGTTTTGTTTCAATTTAATATAAACTTTATTCATCTCACTGGGCATGGACAATATATCTGCTGTTATTTATCAAAATTTCTCTTTGAATTTAAAAGTCTCTAGGAAAAAACAGACACAATTCCTTTGATTGTCTTTGCACTAATTTTGCCCTGGACAAATTTCTTCAAAGTGCCTATTGTGGGTCTGTATTTTATTCTGGAAATAGTGTTGCTGACACTGATTTTCAGCTCCTGCTGAGCAGCACTCGCATGGCATCAAGGCCTTTTCTGCTCCTGACTTTGTTCCAGTAGTGAATAAGCTGGAGGTGAACAAGAGGATGGGAGAGGACACGGCTGGCACAGCTCACCCCAACTGACCAATTTCCATATGATATGATGCCATGCTCAGCAATAAAACCAAAAAGGAAATTTGTCGTGGGGGAAGGGGGCAGTGCTTGGGGACTGGCTGAGCGTAGGGTGGCTAGTGGTGACCAATTATTTCCATTTGTATCACTTGTCTTTCTTAGGCTTTATTTTTGTCTCTCTGTTGTTTTTTTTTTTAATCTCGTTTCCCTTACTTAAAAAAAATTATGATTATTATCATTAGTATTTTAGTTATTAAACTGCTTTTAGCTCAAGCCATGTGTTTGTTTTCACTTTTGCCCTTCCAGTTAATTCCCCCATCCTGAGGCAGAGTGGAAGGGGTCTGAGTGAGTAAGTATGTGGTACTTAGTTGTCAGCTGATGTCAAACAATGACAGTTTTTTTCTAGACCATTTAATTTACAGGTGTTTCCATTCTTGGTGTCCTGTCCCACAGAACAGTTGATGAAGTGCTTGGAAGGTACATCCTCCCAAAGCACATTCATCGTATGTCATTCTCAAGTCAGGATGGAGCATGTTCGTGCTTCAACAGTGTGGTCACCAGAAACGGGGCTCTGTTGACTAAAACAGATTGCCTGGATCTGCATTAGAATGGGGTAAATCTGACCTTCCTCCTTAGGTCAAAATGAGTTGTGTTTCATGGACTAGAAAGGACCATCTCATGGACTGAGATGGATACTGGTGACAAGGAGACCCTGCATTCAAGGGTCCTGGGACAATATCACAGAGATTTCCAAGTTATTTAGCTCACATGTGTCCTTAACACATGGGACACTTGCCCCATAAATAGAGCTGTTACTGCTCTGGTAGAGGATCTTGGTTGGACATGTACCCATGTTTGTCTTACCATCATTCTCCTGCCCTGGGAATAAACACCTTTTCTTTCCAATTCAATTACATCTCCCTCAGAGGGCTCTATTATTAATCAGCTGCACGATTTTCCAAGCACACTATTGAGATATGGAAACACATAACCTTGGGGGTTAAAAAAAGCTTTGAATGAGTTGACAGCAGCCTTGGAAAACCTCCACTTCTCCGTATTAACTTGGAGCTGTTTGCCCTCATCTTGCCCTGGTGTAATTCATGGCAGAATTTTATTCTGTGTAAATAGTGTTTATTGGAAGCAGAAGGTAGCACATGGAATTCATGTACTATATTCACTATCATTTGTTAATCACCATTTGAATTCCAGCTGTACTAAGATCAGCTTCTCCAAGTAAAAACAGCGTGAGAATAACTGCATAGAAATCAACTTGTTGTTTGTTTGTCTGCAAATTCTCTACGTTGTATCCCCGAGGAGGCTCTCAAAGCACTTCACAAACATTTCTTGAGCCTTAGTGACAGGCTGCAAGAGAGATAAGTATTCATACAGGTGAAGATAACATATTTTTGCAAAAGAAATCCTGTATCTCACACACAAGTTGTGGTCCAAAGCAGGCAATACTGAGTTAAACTTTATGCCAATATTGGAGGAGAACAAGACATTGATGATAGTCTTTGTTGGTATAAAATTTATGACTCATCATCTCCTTGTGGAGTTCCAGGAGTACAAACATATTGACATTTTAAAATGGTAGGGCCTCTGGGCATATTTCAAAGTTCTGGCCTGCTGCTTTAGGAAGGCCTCTTTTAGAAAAGAAGTGTTTTGGGGTTTCACTTCTGATTGGAAAGGGAGGTGTGGAGCTGCATAGCTTTAGATATTTGAGTGGGTTTCTGGTTAAGGACTGCACTCCCAGGAGTGTCTGCAGAGAAACTGTTTTAGGTAGTTTCAATTGGCTTCTTGACTCTGCAGCGATGAGTGGTAGATGTTGTGACTCTCAGTCCTGTGTGTTTATACACACCTTTTATCTGAAAAAAAAAAAGGAAAACTGTACCTTCTGTTGTGGAAAAATATAATTAGATTAAACTTAATGTGATATTTCTTGTTACTTAACTTGATCTTATGTAAACTGATGTTTCCTTGCACTCATTATAAAGATATGCTTGTGATTCATGGAAAATTATTTTTGGTACAAGAATGTTAGTGAGCAGGTTAATGGGGTGCTGGGGGTTAGGTTTCTCTCTTTTTGTTCCTTTTTATTTATAGAATTTTTTTTCCCCATAAGTTGCTAGGAAATACTAACAACTGGGCACTTAAGAAGAACAAGAGAAGTGACCTAGCTCAACAGGAGGAGGGCATCTGATTGCACTTCTCTTACCTGGGAATTTCTCTCTGAGGGACAGAGATATGAGAATTGGGCAGGTAAAGGACAGGGCTGGGGCAGCTGCTGGCTCACTCTCTCTTTCTCTCGTTCTCAATTGTGGGGGAGGATGGTCGGAGCTGCTACTTGGGGAATGGAATTCGCTGCTGCTGCCAGAGCCCAGCCCAGAGCTGCTGCTTCTGCCCTGGGGTGAGCCTCTGCTCATGAGAGCAGCCTCTGAACTGGGACCTTGTTACCTAAAAGAGGGACCCATCACCCTCTGCTCAGGTGCCTGGGATCCTGAGCTCAGGGCTGCTGATATGGAGTGAATGGTTTCCACATCTCAGCTTGGAGTAAAATGAAATAAACCTTTGGCTTGAAACTTCAGGACACAGAACAAGTATTTTGTTCATTTACAGGTCATGGAGTTAAGATCTGTCAATATTTTTAGATCATTCAACCTATATAAAGAAGTCCATGATGAAGGAATTGAACTGAAGTTGAAGCCTTGAATATTGTGGTCAAATTTAGGACAATAGAAAACCTGTCTTTCAGTGAAATCAAAATATGGACATTAGACTGGTCACAGAAATGTTGTTGCATGACTACAGCCTGGCTGCAATGCAGTGGAGAAAATCCTTCTAACAAAAGAACAGCTCCCCATGTTCTGCTGACATTCCCAGGGAGCAGTAATGACTTCAGGTGGGATAGGAGTCCTCTCACAGAGGAAGCAGATACCAGGAAAATGTCAAGGCTTTGGGCCACTGCACAAATAGTGCAATATTTGCTCAGTTTTCAGGCCTGCTGTCATCTTTTTTT
>VWYP01002000.1:0-33846 GCA_013400435.1 Pycnonotus jocosus | reverse complement strand
TCCACTAGACCTGGTTCCTCAAAACCCAGTCCACAAATGATTTGTAACTATTGATGGCTGAAATCCAAGCATTTAACAAACCATACTGTGCCATGTAGTGAATAATCAGCTGGCATATTGATAATCTTATCTGTGTTATTTAAAAGATTTTTCAGTGGTAACAACACAGAGAATTGGAATCCAAAGTGTGGAAACACATCTAGTTTCAGCATCCCAGTATTTTGGTGTGATCAGCTGAGTCATTTTTCTGTCTTAAAATATGCTTCATGCCTTATTTTTGCTTCTTGTAAATGAGACCAAAAAAACTAGTTGCTTTTGTAAAATGCCTTATAATGTACAACTAATAAGAGTTTGGTCGGGTCAGGTTTATAATAATATTGACCTGGACTGTTGTAGTTCCTATATTTTCAAAATTGGAAATAAAAAACAAAAGCTAAGGGAAGGGATGCTTGAATTTGGACAAATTTTTGTTGACAGTAATAGCAGTAATTATATTACAGTTATTATATAAAGTTGGTTTTGATACTGTATGTGGAACTTGAGTTAACATTTGAGTCTCAGCTTTAGTTGAAGGCTTCAGTTCCTGCAGAGGAGGTAAATTTTACTGCTGCTTTGTATTAAATTGCATCACAAAAGCAGAGCAATGTTGACTGTTGATGGAAAGCACTCTGGCAGATTTTTGGCTGAACCAGGGTTTAGAAACCAGATTTCTGAAGCAGCAGCTCAGACTTTGTGCTGGTGTGCTGGTACGTGCAGGTGCCTCAGAGTCTCAGGTGAAATGCAGTGATTGCTTCCAGAGCAGAGCAAGGGTTAATAGTCCTGTCAAGCTCTTGGTTTCCAGCCTGCTTTGCCTTTAGAGTTTTAGTACAGTCTGGTCTTCTGTGTGCTCTCTGTCCCTCTCGTTTCACATGGGGCAGAGCTTCTCTGTGCCATGGTTTTTAATTTATTTTTAATTGTTTTTCTGCAGCTTCTCAATTTTGGCTTAGAGAGTGAAGAGCAAGAATGTAGCTGATCTGTGGAATTTACAGTCCATAGTTAGATTTCTGGAGCACCTGGCTTCTGCTTCCAATATGAATTGAATTATGAATTTTTTTTACCCTTCAGAGTCAAGGAAAAAAAACCTTCAATGGATTCCATGGTTTTGGGAATGTGGAAGATTGTGACAGAGTGTTGGGAATGTGAAGCAGACAGCTTCAGACAAATGCAGTGACTGGTTGGAATTACTGATCAACTTCATTAACACTGGTGCTTCTTTTGAGTTTTTTGGGCATGAAGTAGTAATATTTAAATATTTTGAAGCCATTCTTGTATGGCTTTCACTTCATCCAATAGTGAAGGGTGGTAATTTTTTTTAACTGATCCCATGGAATTGGTCACACCCTGGTTCTTCTGAGGAAATAAGGTGTTGTTATTTGAGTGTTGCAATCAGAGTTCTTTTCTGATATTCTTTCCTAAAGAATATAAAAACACATTAGCATACATTAATTGCATCTGAAGGCTGTAATGTTGTTGGGTTTGGTTAGGGCTATTTTGTGAAATAAATATCCATTTGCCTTCTGAGCCTGAAAGACTGCTCTTGATACTGCAGTGAATAATGCAGTTGATACAACTTCCTCTCTTAGGCTTGCTTAAAGTATCCAGGAAATAAATCCAGTATATCTTGATTTTGCTGTATTTCTGATGTATTCTGCTATGCCTTAGTACCTAAAACTGCAGAATCTGATGAAAATTTATCAAACACATGAAAACAAGGCCATTTGACACGATGAAAACCCTTTCAGCAAACTGTATTTCTCTGTTATATTAATGTTATTCCTTTGGTTGCTTTCCCTGCAGCCCTTTCCTCATTCCCTGCAGTGAGTTAGCGCTGTGAGTGAGACAAGGGGCCTGGGCATGGCTTATGGCTCACGTTAAAATTGTTTTCTGGGGGTTGTCTCTCTTTATTAGTTGCTCTGAGCTTCTGGACATGGAACTTGCAGGTGCTGATCAGGAGAGTTGACAGCAGGTGTACACTGGGCAGAGAAATGCCCTGTTCAAAGATGGTGAAACTGGCTTGGAACTGCTGTTTGGAAACAAACAAATCTTTTAAAATTGTGCTTTTTTGGATGCCCTTTTCATCACATAACTGAGTAAAAAGTAAATTTAGGTGTAAAGAGCACAGTTTTTATTGAAAAAAAACAAACCCTCTTCTAGCAGTTATCATGTTTTCATGAATTTCCTGGGGGTATTTGTCAGGAAGGTGATCACATGGCTGCATGCAGTAACCTAGTTTTAGAAATGCTTTTGATCAGTAGTAGAGCAGAGTTGTCAAGCTGATCTGGCTTCTAGAATAGATTGTTTTCAGGCTTTAATACCTTTCCCCAAAATAGGTTACTTCAGAGGAGAGCAGTGCAGGTACTCCTTTGTTCCTTCTCAGGTTAAAGCCATAGGACATGGGAGATTTCAGCAATTAGACTGGGGAGCAGGGAAAGTTTTCTGGGAACTGTTCTAGGAGTGTTCCCAACATCTGCTAAGCTATGATCAAGTTAGTGCAGAGGACAGCAATAGACAGGCACTTGGGTTGGCACAGTAAATCCTAAAATAACACTGCAATCCAGACAGAGGTGAAGCCTGTGTTCCCAGAAACAAAACTTGGCACTGTCTGATAGTTTATAGCAGAGATGGGATAATTCACTCTTCAAGCTGGAGATGGACACTTGTTCTTAATCACAGGTTAATGAATAAAAAATTCCTCAAACCATGTAGTGTTTTTCAGTCCCAATGTGTTCAGTTAGATGTAAATCAGTTCTCTAAATGCATGAAAGCTATAGTTGAACATCTTAAGCTTTCAAAAATATGTATCCATACTTAAGACAATGCTTCAAAGTTCACTGAAGCACCGTTTTTATTGCTGAGATTACAGGAGTAATATGCTCGTAAATTGTTTGTTGATAAACTGGCTTCCTTTTCTCGTGACAGGATTATTGAGGATGAGGCAGACCCGCCTCTGCTTTTCTCTTCTTGGAATTTCAATTTAAAATATTCTTTAGAACAAAGCCAAAGAAACCTTTTCTGGAAGTATGGCAAGAAACAACTTAGATTTGGGGAGTATTGGCCAAGATGAGCTTCATAATCTTTTGCTTCTCCTTGTGATGTCGGGTGCTGTGAACACTTTGAATGTGTTCATTGGAAAGGTGCAGCAGGAGGATCAAACTGCCCTTACTCTGCATTCCCATTGTTATGATGGAACTTAAATATTGTTCTCTGTAAAAGACTAAAGGATGTGGTTATAGACAAAAGGATGCTGCCCCAGTTATGGTAAAAGGACAAACTTTAGGCTGCAAAACACCTTTAGACGCTGCATGGACACACAATGGGAAACAAAAATTCACATGAGGTTTGACTCCAAGTCTCCCTGAATCTCAATGTCTAAACTTGTGTTTAGCAATTAATATGGCAATGTTGGTAATGTTATCATGTAAAATACTGTTATTCCTTCTTTTATTAACCCTTTCAATATAGTTGCCACGTTATAGTCTAAAAAGCAAATTTTGATAGTTTTCTCCTATTTGATTAATGATGTTGCTGTATTTCATGTGTGGAGTAGGACACAGGATTAATATGAGCACAAGGTAATGCTTTTTTTTTTTTTCCCTCTAATAGAATAGTCCTTAAATGGACTTCAAGAGAGGGAATTCGGACAAGGGCTTGGAGTGACAGGACAAGGCAGGGAATGGCTTCCCAGTGCCAGAGGGCAGGGCCAGATCTTGGGATCTTGGGAAGGAATAGGTGGGTGTGAGGGTGGGCAGGCCCTGGCACAGGGTGCCCAGAGCAGCTGTGGCTGCCCCTGGATCCCTGGCAGTGTCCCAGGCCAGGCTGGACAGGGCTGGGAGCATCCTGGGATAGTGGAAGGTGTCCCATGGCAGGGGGTGGAATGGGATGAACTTTTTACTGAAATTAGAAGTAGCAATTGTGTTCCAGCGTAATCGAGTGAGGTTTAATTACAAATACTAAAACATAACTGTTAACTTGTTTTGTGGCACAGCTGTGGCTGGTGGTAAGGACTGAATTGCTGTAGCTGAGGTTAAGCTTTAGTGTAGACGTAGCTCAGGTTACAGCCTCTTATAATGATGTCATCCTGAAAAAGGAAGTCTTAGAGTATTAAACAAAGATCCTTAGGGCTGCCAGTTTTAAGCTCATGCAATTCAGGAAGCCATGTGACTTACCCACATAATTTGTTAGGGTTGGTGTGCCAAGCAGAGAGTATTGGCACATCATTTGAGCTAGGTCAGTGTGTAAAAATACAAATGTGCAAGATACTTAGCAAAATGCTCTATAGTTCAAAGGAGCTTGTCTCTCGAGTCAGGAGGAAGAAATGTTGAATTTTGAGGATTACATTGTATACTAACTGGAATTCTGGATAAAGGCTGGGGGAATGTGGATTCTGGCCTTGGTTTTGCTGCCTTTTCCCAGGTAATTTAAGCTTTTAATTTGCTGTCATTTTTCTGTCCATAAATGGAGGGTTGTTTTTTTTTTAAGGATTGTAATAATGCCACCTTCACTGCTATAAGGTGTATTAATCGTTTAGGGAGTAAGCTTAAAGTACTTTTTGCTGTTGGAGTATCAGTGATGTGAAAGCAAATTTGGGGGTGAAAATGTGAGTGGTTAGAATTTGTGAAAGTTTTGTTCAGTGCTGCTTTGTTCATGTTGCTCTTCATTAGGATTGCTTCAATGCTAAGAAGCAGGAAAAATCTAAATCAAAAATAAGTGTTAAAGTAAGTGTTAAAGCTTGGGGGGGTTTTTTGTTTTTGGGGTTTTTTTGAATATGAAATTAGTTATCAAGTTAACAACTGCTGCTGCTGAGGCTACTTGTGTTTACTTTGGCAACTTAGCTGCACAGTAGATTCTGGCAGAAAAGCCTGACTAGGAAGAGTAATACCTGCATCTTGACAGTTCATGCTGCCATTAAGAAGATGTATTAGTCACTCTAAAAAATTATGTTGACTGCGCTTTATTGTCAATACTGAGCCCAAAATTATCTCACAAACAGTTGTTATTTTTTCTCCAATTAACTAATCGGTCTTTACCCAGCCCCAGTCTGTGCTAAACTATTCCTTAGCTTGCTGTGGTAACTCATGCCTTTATAGCTGGCCAGCTATTGTGAAGATTCTTCTCCTCATTATATTCTTCCCCTGTAGAAGCCAGCCATTTCATTTTTCTTGGTACTGTAACAAAACACCTGAGTGCTGTTTTTACTAGTGTGAAAGTTTTGTGACAGCCCCCACCCAATTTTACAGGAAAGATTTCCCAAATATGTAGCTCAGGCTGTTAGCCTAGAAGAATTTATAGGCTAAACAAGATACTGCAGTTCCTTTACTGCTGCAGCTTTGAACACAAATAGCTGGTTAATAGGCTCCCTACTGATTTAATCCCACTTGTAATGTACACCTGCTAATTTAATAAAAGTAATTTCCCATGTCTTGTTTACTACTTGGTTGAGGTTATTTTTTTTTTTTTTCACTTACTGACTGAGTTGCAGTGCTGATTGGTGGGAAGCTTCTAAAATTTACTGTGTGCAGTGCTGTGGTCTCATCATGAGCAGCTTTCTTTGGCTTCTGTCGTGTTGCATTGTTTGAAGCCGACTGGCAGGATACAAGAGAACAATCGGGAGCTGGAGTAAGTTCACATCTCGCTGCATATGCTTTAAAATTGGCAGAAGAACAATGAGGTTGGGGAAATCCCCTTGAACAAGTGCTGCACAGTAATCTGACTGCAGCGTTTGTGCAGAAAAGATCCTCCAAACTGGGACTTTTCATTACAAAATGTACAAACAAGTCTTAGAACTAGAGTTGAAAATTGTCACTTAGAATCTTTGCACATAATTGTAGGTAAACAGGCCACTTTTTTGGTGCTTTGTTTGTTCTTTTCTTGAGTACTGGATAGAGAAAAGCCTGGTGCAAATGAAGCATACTCAGTTTTGTTTAAATGCAGATTTTCAAAGTTACTGTTTAGTTCAATTAGTGAGTTACCTTCCAGAACTGGTCTTTACTTCCTGTTAGTTTTGTGGAAGGCTTCAAGTTGAGTTTCTCTGGTATTTAAAATAATTTCAATTCATGCTGTAGTTTTGAAGGTTTGAGCATGAAGAAAGGCTTATACCAACTCATGTGGAATCTTGCAGCTTTGTGACACAGAAAGTTGTGTTTGAAATGGTTTTTGGCTCAGATGTTTGGCTGAAAAAGGCTTGTCTCTAATAAAATGTTCATATCATGGACTCCCAAGTACATTTTTCAGGAGTGGCTTCTGAACCTTGCAGCGTTTGCATAAGCCTGCAACAGCACAACCTCCAGTTGCCAAGCTCATTGATAATTCTTTACTCTCTTTATGTCAT
This sequence comes from Pycnonotus jocosus, assembly GCA_013400435.1. Classification (NCBI taxonomy): domain Eukaryota; kingdom Metazoa; phylum Chordata; class Aves; order Passeriformes; family Pycnonotidae; genus Pycnonotus; species Pycnonotus jocosus. The sequence goes on along the minus strand of VWYP01002000.1, from coordinate 27,479 downwards.
AAATATCTCCTTCTGCTACAGTGGGGGGTACTTGAATTTAAACTTAGCAGCCATACCAGGGAAAGGAATTCCAATGTGCCCATACCCATGAATTCCACAATACCAGTAACAAAAAAGATTTTCCAGTTCTTTTGCATTTTAATTTTGTATGTTCTGTTTGTCCCGTCTACCTGTCTTGCAGACTGATGCCTTGTCCAAGCACAGTACCCAAACATTTGCTATCCACTGTATGTCTCAATGAGATGCCTTTGGAGGAAAACAGAAGGGCTCTGCCTAGTGCAAGCTGCATTAATGGCAGTCATTAAAAAAATTCTGTAATTCTGTTCACTGATGGGAAGACATTTTTACTGGAGTTGAGTGTCGATGTGTTTGTTGATCCTCTGGGAACCCCTCAATGTTTTGGCCAACAACCACAGACATTCCAAGAAGGATTTAAGCAGCTTTCCTTCCAGCAAAATCCATGTGCTTGTTAACTTAAATGTTAATGTTCCTGAGCCTTTGAAACTCCCATCTTTTTGGCTGCCATAGGACAGAGAGAGAGCAGGGTAGCTGCCACCTCAGCAGAGGGCAGGTGGTGGTTGATCAGGGCTGACTTCTGGTAGGTGGAGCGAGGAAAAGAAACTGTTGGATGTCCTGGGAAAATGTTTTACCTATTGAGCAATCGGATGTGAGGCAAGAGCACTTGTGGGCACGGTCTTCAGATGCATGTTTGGGTGTGGGTCATGAGCAAGATGTTGAAGACTTCAGGACTTGGCCAAGGTCTTAACACATCCTTCCTGCCTAAGCTCTAGTCAGAAAAGCTCAGGAAATAACTCTGGTTCTTATTCTAGAGGTGTCTCCTGCATATTCCAGTTTCCTGATGACAGTATCTGCTGTAGGATCCCATGTTCTCTTCTGGGCCTGAGGAGAGTAGATGCTTCTAGTGAGGCATTTTGGCTATTACCTTCTTGATTTTGCCTTACCAAAAGCATATAAAGTAATATAATATCTAAGCAAGCATGCAAAGCATATTTTAAAAATAAAATACTGTTTTATTCTATCTGAACAATGCAACTCTTAAAGGCTTTTTATGGCTTCCTTGCTAGTTGTGAATTTTCTTTATATTTGTGATGAAATATGGACATTGTCAGTGTTGGTGATGTCATTGTCAGACATAATTTTGTATTTTTTTTGGTAAACAATGATGTCACAAATACCATTCAGTTCTCTGCTTCAGTGTGTTGTTTGGGGAAGCTTTCTCTAAGTCTCAAACTTTAACTTGATTTGAAATTCCTTATAGGAAACACTTGGATTTAGCCATGCAATATATAGCTAAATATAATATAATGTAATATATAGCTATATAATATAATTAGTGTTTATTTTAAGTTTTCATAAGGACAGTCTGTTGCTTGGGATATGGACCAAGGTCAGTTTATTCTCTGCTTCTTATTCTTCTGTCTGTGTTCTGCCAGGTGTGCATGGCTTGGTCTGCAGCAGGAGTTGTGGTGGCCTCCATGCCTTGAGCACTTCATAGCAAATAACCTCTGTTTTTCTCCTTGGGATTCTCGAGATGGGTGTGTAATTCATAGGGGCTGTCCAGGGGACAGTGCAGTTAGAAATGAAATATTTAAAGATCCTGTAACTGTTCTAAGTGTAATCTTTTTGTCAAGGTAACATACGTTTTGAGGACTGTAGACAAATACCTTGAAGGGCTAACTCTGCCCTTCACTACATCAGATACACAGTAGTTTGAGGAGGTTAATCAAAACACTCCATGTTTTCTCAGCTGTCCATCAGTTGCAAAACAGCCCATGCAAGTGGTGGCATCAGCCACTCACCCACCTGGAGGATGATGGACTACTCGAGAAAAATAACTTGGCCCTTGCTTGGTAGCTGTACCTGTTAGCTTGCTAACTTTATTATTTATTATTGGGAAAGCTTTCACCACGCCTACAGTGACTAATAGTGGTTAGAGAACTTGAGATAAAGGTCATTTTTTAATGGCTGTTGAAAGCATGATCTTCTGTGAGATTTGCCTGCTGTTAACAAACCAATTTGTTGTGGATATATCAGCCAAAGTTGTGATGGATAGGTCTTCGTATACAGGTGCTTTGTCCTTGGTTATTTTTGATTTTCAGGTCTGTAGAGAATGATGCAGCATTAACCTGTGAAAATGCACTGGGTGTCATCTCAACCCACTGCCTGATATTAGCACAGAATAGTTCAGGTTTCTAAAGATGTGAAACTGCAGCAATTAGAAAATCTTTATTGGATATAATAGTGTAAGAAATTAAAGCAGTGTAGGAATTCCAAGCTACCACTTAAAGAATGCCATCTTAAAGCATAAGCATGCACATTCTCAGTGCTTGTGGGTTCACATGGTAATAGGTTTTTGTTTTTTGTTGGTTTTATTGTGTGGGGTATTTTTTTATTCTTCATGTTGAGTTCCTTCCACCCCTTGGTCAGTGTGTAGAGAGCTGCCATTGTGAATGCTGTTTTACCTTTGTCTTCACTAGATGCAGGCATCTAGGAGTGATTGATTTTGGTGGCTGTTTTGGAGCATGTGACCAGGGAGAGTTTTTCCATGCTAGGTTCTTCTTATCTCCGGTTGGGCTGCTTCAGCGTTTGTGAGATGCAGAGCTGCTGAAAGCTGTGGTGTTTGGTTGAGGGTAGGGAACTGCAGGGCAAGTTTCCCAGCAAAGCTGTTAGCTCATGATTTCCGTGGGCTGCTTTTGGATGCTCCTCATCTTTGGTCTTCGAGCATAAGACTCGTGGCCAGCTCCCTGCTGAGTCTTGAAGGAGGCTGGGCTGCATTGCATGCCTTTTATTTCTCAGTCCTGACACCACCTCTGCGTTGCTTGACCTTGTCATTTAAAAGTTTTCAGGCTCTACTCCCCACTTGCCTTCGAGGAGAAAGCAGAAACTCCTTGATCGGATCCGTGTCTGAACGGACCATATGGACAATGAGAAAAGAAAGCCATATTTTACTTCAGCTTGGTTTCCATGGCATCCTGGGAAAATTGCTCTTGAACTTTGAGGTGCTATCCTTCCAGGATCTCCTAGCATTGAGAGAAAAATAAAGGTGGCACTGATTGTTGCTGGCTGCTTTATTCTGTCTGACAGCGCTGGGTTAGCATGTCAGGATTTGGGAGAAGGGAAGATAATAAAGTGCTTTGAAGAGCCTTATGTCTGTATTTTTGCCTATGCAGGCAGTTTGTTGCACATGTGATCAGGAAGATGTGTGCCTTTAGGAAAGGCAACAGAAGTGTGTACTGTTCATCAGGATCATTCGTTGGCCTGGCAGTCAGCTGAAATGGAGAAAACTAGCTGCTGGCCCTGGAACCAGCACTGGGCAGCTCAAATGTTGGGCTTTAACAGTGTCTTTTGTACATCTCGTTCCACTTTTGTGTCCCCTGTGGACATCCTTGAAGTTTTTAATCTGAAGTAAATAGGAGTTATTCAATAACTTTTTTTTTCTTTTCCCACAGTGTTAGAGAGGTTAATTGCATCCTGTGCCTCCTGCTTTTCTGGCTATTTTGATGTGTTAATTTTTTTAGCATACATCCATTTATAAGGAAGGTTATTAAGTCATTTTTCTTGGTTCAGATGCTGCATTTTGTATTTGATGTAATGGTTTTGAATATACTTTATAAAATTCTATGTAAACTTTATTCGTAAAAGCGTTCTGAAAGATGAGAGGTTGTGTAATGGTTCCTGATTTATATTCCACTAAATATGCACATACATAAATGTATCTTTCTTGGCTGTAGCGTGTCCTGAATGTGCATGTGGGGTGGAGGGAGGCAGGGAGATAAGGCAGTGTTGCAGTTTTCAGCAAGTACTGGGGAAGGAGGAAAAACTATATTTTAATTACTTCTAGTAACTGTATAAGCCCAGTTGCTTAAATCAGTAAATTGAAGGGGTAAGAGACACTTCAGGAAGCACTCCTTGTTGTAGGTGCTCAGTGCCTAGCCCACATTTTTACTCTTGTTTTGTTGAGCTTGTGCAGAGAGGGAAATCTGTGCTCTCAGTTCTGCAAGAAGATTCAATCCAGGGCTTTGTAATATCCTTTTCTTGGACTTGTCAGGCTCTGCTTCTGCTTTGAAGAAGCAGATTCTGGTGGCAAACTACCTATAACCACCTAAACTATCCATGTGTATTTATGTGTAAATACATGTAAATATTAATTCAGTCTGGTTGCTGGTACTGCCCCTTAACAGAATATTCCAAGGGTCTGCTTTTCTACCCCAGGGTCTGTCACAGAATCTCCATGGAAGAGCCTTTCTCCAGCTCCTTTTAGAGGGGAGTGCCATCACAGAGCTGTGTAGATAATTTTCGAAAAGAATTCATACCTGTGGGTTTTATTTGGCATTTGTTAACTTATTAGCTCATTCCTCTAGCAGGGATGGAAGAGAAATCATTGTTTCAAACTGAATTACTGCATCTTTACAGTTTCTCTTGCAAGATAATGAGATCTGCGTAACTTGATGTCATTGACAAGCAGGAATGAGCTGCTGTAGCTTTGAGTCATTCCATTTGATGAATGTGTGTGCCTGGTTCTGTGCACTTCAGTGAGCAGGTGACATTATGGCACTGTGATATGGATGCTGGAGATGCAAGTGAAAACATGGATCAGTTCTGCAGGGATGTGAAATAATTTGAAGGAGGAGTGTGGTTGATATGTCATGAAAGGAACTTTGCAATCATGTCCATGTTGCATGTTCTTTTAGTCTTTCCTAAGTGAGCATAGTGCAGGTATTACCTTTCTCCTGTCACCCCCAGCATGGAGAAAAGAAACATAAGCAGCAGGCATTTCAGTAGCTGGGGCACTTAGCTCAACCAGTCTGCATTTTAGAGGGGGTTTGTTCAGGCAGTTGGCTCTGCAGCTAGCTGAAGTGCAGCTTGGAAAGACAGGTAATATAGTTAGCATTGCTCCTCTCTGGCTTGTAGGCATTTTAGGCTGTTGTAGGGAAAAGTGCTTATTGTCAGTGTACAGGAAGGACTATCAAATCAGAATACAAAAGCAGCTACAAGTATTTTCATTTGAAACCCAGAATTAAGGAAACCGTGTTCAGGCAGGTTTGGTAGGAGCTGTCTGTACTGAGTGCAATATTCATGTACTCATGTATGTATGTAAGCCAGAGAACTTTTTAAATTGCTGACTTAGTTTAATATCTGTTACACCTGAGCCTTTCACTTCAGTCTTTCCTATTTCTGGAGACTTTGAGACCATTTCTGACCTAGCTCCAAAGGCTTGGTGTATCTCCTTAGCTGTTCTTGAATCTCAGTTGCATCAGGAAGAATGTAACTGGTGTGAGAGGAAGGATTCTGTTCTTCCATGCATCAATTCCCTGGACATTTTCTCAGAGGTAGAATCAGTGGAGTGTAATGGGCAGTGTGTTCACAGGAGTGCAGTGTAGCCACCCCAGTGATAAATTGGAGGCTCTCAGTGTTGTGGTGTTCCTGCCTTGGTTCCTGCTCCAGAGTCTTGGATCTAAGACATTACATAGCAGGTTTGATTTGTTTTGTTAAAAAACGAGGTACAGATCTTCTACACGAGGTACAGATCTTCTACACGAGGTACAGATCTCAAGTTTGCAGACATCAGCTTCAGTTCTCAGGTAAATTTTACAGAGGCAGCCATGGGCAGTGCCAAAGCTCTGGCATTGCCCATTTGTTATGAGAAAATGGGATTCTGTAAGCCTGGTGGTCATTTCTTACTGCTCTAATTCCAATTTAGATAGCTTGGTGTAGCTCTTGAAGCAAATTTTCTGCCTCTTTTCTGCCTACTTGACAAAAATAACAGTCAAAGTTGTAAGCCTAGTAAATGTTAGGCTGGTATATAGGTGCCTGTGTGCTTGTGTAAGTAGCTTGTATGATTCAAGTGAAAATCTGATCATTTTTGTTGTTGTTCTATTTTTTCTTGTTTAGTCTTTGAGTAAAAACAGAGTGAAAACCAATGTCAGGCTCACTTCTGTAGGGAAAACTTTGCATGAGAATTCTGGAATTGGGAAAGGGACTTTGAGTCTCATCTCCTGTTTTAAAACAGGTAAATGGAATACTGTCAAAGATTGCTGAAACTTTTCATTTCAGCCACAGCTCCAGCACTACAAATGCCTCAGAAAATGTAGGGGCAGACAAATTAGATTCAGTGGGAGAAAAGCTCATGATTATAAGATGCAGGAGAAAGGCAAATGGAGAAGATTGCCTTGAACATGAACTTGGCAGACTTGTTAGTGGCTGCAGATTCTGAAGGATGTGAAAGATTGAGGAAGAATATTAGTGGCTCAGTGTAATAGTTCACAAATAAGCAAATTAAATGTCCAAGACCATTTCTATAATGTTTTCTGTATAGTGTAGGCTTTGACTAGCACAGTGCTATTTGCATTTCAAGTTTTATTTGTCATATTTCGAGTGTTGCCACTTCAGGTAAAGAGGAGGCTGCTGAGTGAACTCAGTGCCTTTTAGCTCCTTTAGAGCTGTTACACCTTGCAAGACTTTGAAGAAAAAAAATGTGTAACTTCAGTTATATATGAATTGTGACAATATTTAACAACTTCTTTATGGAGTTTCTGGTACTTCATATGTAAATATCTTTGAAGTGGTTCTGCCTGCTTTCATCTGATGTTTTACTTGTTGCAAGCACTTCATTTAGTGCAAAAAGTACCTTGAGCACACAGCATTGCCAGCACTGTAAATAGTGGTAGGATAGTTATTTGTTCATTCTGTTTCTCAGTAAAAAATGGTAATAAATTCACAGTAGCAACAATCTGTAATATACCTGTATCAGCCCAGGCACTGTGAGTGATAGTTTTGGTGCACACAGGATACTGATTAAAACTCTGCTGGCTTCACGTTTTTCAGCTACAACCTCAAATAAACAACATCTCTATAAACAGTATTGTTGACAAGATCTATTACCTTTATCCCTGTTTGTATCTCCTACTTTGCAAATGTTTTTGGGGAGAGTGCAGGGATGTCTTAGAGTGTGTGCACTGCTATGTGTAGACAGCAGCTCGTTGATGCTGTGGCCATGAATATCTGGACAACACTTGCACATACTTGCTTGGATCTGCAGATCAATACATCTGGCTTTTAACTGCGTTGAGAAACTGATCTTAATTAAGCAGCCTGTGTTGAGTACCAGTAGGCTTTAATGGCTGGCATCTGGACATGAGTGAGGGGGTTGTGGATTGATCTGTGTATATACATCTCCAGCTGCTGATGTTTCTAGTTTGGAATTACTGCTGCCACCAGCCAAGATGCAAATGTCATTCTGTATTCACTGGGATGGGGCTGTGCCATCACAGGTCATCTTGCCCTGTGCAGTGTTCTCATGTGGGTCCCTTGCCACCTAATCATATCAAATACAAGAACTTAGTTTTGGGCAATGTGTTCCAATTGATAGGAGGTCCATGTGTATTTTTGGACTCACAAAGATCAGTACAGTGCATTTCTTTATATCATTCATGTAGGATTTTTTTGTTGCTGTTACAGATTTGACAGAGACATTATTCCTCTGTAGAGATACACTACATTAAAACAATTTCATTGCTTACTCATGAGTGTAGCACAAACTGTTCATCTCCGTTCATTTGTCATGGGCAGAACAATAATTTATCTGTATTTGCACCAGGACTTGATAGTCTAATTTTTGTAGTAGACTTACAGTTACTGTTATTCCACTAAGGTAGTGGAATAATGACTGGGAACATCATCCGTGCCATATAGATAAAGCAATACAAATACTTTCAGATTAACTTCAGTAGTTGGGGTTTTCCTGTGTCCACATTTTTCTTGTGTATGTCAGTGTTTTCTGTCTTACTAAATAAAGACAGTCAGTTTTGGCATTTTGTCTGAAAATTGTGAAGCCTTGCTACAGCTCATTGCTGTGTAGGTAATTTATTGCCCAGAGTACAGGTTTTTTGGAACTCAGATTTTCCTCTTAAAGGAAATTGTGAAATGGAAGAAGTGAAGGCATACTGTGTACTGTTGCATGCTGATGGCCACATTAAAGATCCTTCTTGCCAGAATTGCACAGTATCCTGTGAGATGATGCTCTGTATAAGCAGATAAAAAGTCAGGTTGAAACGCCAGCTCTTACAACCCTTTCCATTCAGGGAAAGATTCTGACAGAAGTAACTTTGATTCTGCTATGTATAAACTTGTCTGACCCTTTCTTTACCACATCAGTTCTCTAGTCAGTCCTAAAGAGTCCCAAACCCCAGTTGTCCCAGGTTTGGTGCATAGCAGCTTAACCACATGCCTGCTACATTTGCACTTTCCCCTAAAAGTACCTGGCTCTCAAAGAGCGGTTCTTATTCCTTGCAATTATTTTTTCAGCATTTCTCCTTTCTCTAGGAAATAGTTTTCTCTTGTTAGATCTCTGCAGCACCTGGGAAACTGAGCCAAATTGGTGCTTTATATCCCTGAAGTCCCTTATAATAAATTCACGTACTTGTGGGATCTGGAAAAGTAACAATCCACTGTTCAAGCACAGAGTGCTAAAGGCCACAGAGAGTGGTGATTTGCTATTGGGAGCTGCTGCTGAAAAGTGTTGAGAAGATAAAAAACTAGCTTTTGTATTGTTGACCAAATGTTGACTTGTTTCTGTCAACAAATTGTTTTGAGGACAGCAGTGAAAATACTCTCTGGAAGGAAAGTGTCCAGGAGAGAGGAAATACATTAGCTTTGAACTTGTGTTTCGGAGTATATTTAAACACTGTCTACACAGGAAAGATTTAGGTACAGCAACACAGAAGCCAAATTATATTTTGAAAACAATGATGGCTTACCAGTGATACAGTGTACACAGCAAGTTCAAAACCAAACCCCCTTGTTTGGTAAAATACAAAGCCTGAAGTGTGCTCCCAGGCTTCAGCCTGAGTGCTTACTGTAGGTGAAATGGTGATAGGCCTTGGCTGCCTCCCTGCTAATAAATTAAACATGGCTGGGAACATTCCCAGGCACCGTCCAACTGGCTGAGGACTGCCTTGTCCATTCTCTTCACTCCTCAGCTAGCAGAGCAGGGGAGCTGCATCTGGATTGTCCAGTGTGAGTGGGTCCTGATGGTGTGCGACTCACAAACCTGGGAATTGTGTGGGAGAGCAGTAATTGGCACAGCCTGGTGCTGGGGAATGTCCTAGCTGCTTTCTAGCATACGTGATCGTGTTCCAGGGCCTGGGAATATTTCCAGACAAGGCTTGACTTATGGGTACAGATGTTAGTACTTGATTCTCTTGAAACCTTAATGGGCCAAGGCATGGAAAGGACTCTTTGCATCACACAGGATTTTGGATGCCTCAGAAAGGTAGATTTAGGAGTGATTCTGGTTTATTGTGAGGCAGTAACTCTGCACTAGTGAAAATCTGTACCTCCTGTCTTACTTTCAGATGGTTTTAGTGGTGGTTAAAACATCTTTCAGAATTCAGTCACCTCTCCAGCACCACCTTTCAGGGATGAGTAGACATGCCTGCCCTCTGCCAGGCGATGGCTTCTGTATGAATGAGCATACTGTGGCCTTTCATGCAAGTACTGCATACGAAGTACGGTTTTTAGGGTTGTGAGGAATTTATTTTTGATCTGGGGTGCGTGTTTGTGAATTTTAAGAGGCTTGATTTATTGCCTGGGTGATGTGGTGAGGGGATGGTCCTGCACCTTGTAGGCAATGGATCTTTTATGTCAGCAGGAAGTAGAGAAACCTCTTTATTTCTTCAGACATTTCTCCCAGCAAACAGTAAAAGCTTTGTTGAGCTGACTTCATTGATCATATGCAATGATTTCCTGCAGGCTCTTTCTTCTGTGTTTGATTGTGCATTATTGGAGTTTAAGTGTAGTCCTGATGTAGATGAAACAGAAGAACACTGATACTAATCCCAGCTCTGAGCAGATACGTGTCCCAGAAGATAGCATGTCATGTAAACTGGTGACTTGGGAGCAGTTTTGACTGGAGCAGCTCTGACTGATCACTTTCCTGTGCCTCCTGGCCTCTCCTCCCTCCGTGGTGTTTTGAGCTTCATTCCAAGCTGTGGCTCTGTCACACAGTCCACTTCAGGATACTGTCTGTCTTTCTGTAGGTTGTGGAATATGCTGTCAGCTTTGAATATTTGTAGAGAGAAAAGGTTAGCAATATAAAATATTGTTCCTGTTTGCCTTGTTTTGTCAAGGGCTATGAAATTTTACTTTTGCACGTGCTGTATTAAAAGCCTTGTGAACCAAGTATGTGGCATGTCATGCTTAGACCAGTGATGCACCCACAATTTTGGGAACGTGTAATCTCTGACAGCGTCAGCTTTGGAGCACTGCTTTGTATGAAGGACCCATTGCTCAAAGGTAGCGAGCTGTCAGAGCTCACAGCATCAGTTAATATGCAGCAGGCTTTGTGTCTGCTGATTGTTCTTCTAATTGCATGTACAGGATGATCTGTCTTACCAGCAGTAGTGGTGCATATTTAAGGACACACTGCAGTGCAGAGATGCTCCCTGGTGTCCCACAGGCTGCCTGTGTGTCTTCAGGGCAACTGCTTCAATCCTTGCAAAGCTTCTGGCGCCCCACGGTTCTGACCACATCTTAGGAATGTGGAAAAGAGAGGCTGCAGGCCCTGCTGATGCAGCCATGGGCAGGATCCCTCTTTGCCCACTCGTTCTGGAGAGCTGTGATGCTGCTTGAGTCCGGCCTGGATGCAGCTTGTTGGGGATGGTTGGCTTTTCTGAAGAGCTGGATCTGTGCCAGGGAATGGGCCTTCATCTCTGGCTCTCTGCTGCTCTCTACTAGGCAGAGTCATCTAGTACAAGATTTTGCTTGTACCTATAATCAGTAATATATCAAAAGGCTTTATGTTGTTTAGCATATTTATTTGTGATAAAAGCAGGCCGTTGCCACCCAGTTACATTCTCCTTCTTGTAGTGCTCGTATAACTACAGTGAGTAGAAGTGATCTGGCTGAAGAGTAACTCAAAACATGGATTTTCAGCCGTGTTTGTTCTCTGGTCAGGTAGCCAGTTTATTGATTTGGGTTGCTTCTCACTGGCATGCACTTCTCAGGGGTGGCATTAGAAATTAGGTGAATGGTAGAGGCAAGAAGGAAACAAGACCCATTCACTGCCTTCACCAGTTGCCAACACTTAGGTTTTATTAAAAGTCACTGTGGAATTGAGGTGGTTGTCAGCCCTGAAGGTGATTTCAAGTCCAGTGATGTGTTGTCTGCTCTTTTGTTTTGTATGACTAATGAACTTTCCCTGTGTAATGAGAAGGAATTACACTCACCAACCAACCTCACTTTTTTTTTTCTTAAGCACTCAATCAAAACTTGAGTGTATTGGCTAAACTGGGTAATTTAAATTTCAGTCACAATACTTATATTTAAAATCAGAAGTTTGGAGACCTTGGATTTTTCGTGTTGCAACTTTTCAGACGCTGTTAATTTTAAAGGTAATGTAGCAGCCAGCCAAGCATCAGGCTGCATAATTAGGAAGGAGAGATTCAACTTGCTTCTGAACCAAATTCTCCTTATTCCTGAGGTGCGAGGTTTAGTTGTATGCTACTTACATAAAATAAGCTGTCTGTTTTCAGTGGTCACTGAGCATGTTACAGGACTGAGCTTCATTTATGCTTCTGAAAGTCTGCTGCCTGTTTACAATCCTGTGCTGTTTTCTTGCTTTGTTTCAATCTGCCTCTGCTTTAGTTTGTGTCTATGACTGAATGTTCTTTTGTCTTACCCATCGTGATCTGCTCCTCGCACCAGCTTGGTAAAGGTTTAGTTGTTTTTCCTTTGTCCTGTTTGATTTAGCAATTAAAGTTGTTATGCAATACTTGAATCTTAAGGTACTGCTACACTGTAAAACTGTTAAACATTCTGTTTTGTGTACTGTGTGAAAGAATATCTGGCTGTTTAATCAAGGAGAGTACAGAAAACAGTTAAATATTGGCTATAATATGTTTTTTTTCAGAGTTCGAATTTCTGTTTTTCGGAATAGCAGCAAATTAGTGTGTGCATGGAGAATTATACTAATGCTGAAGTGATGGTACTTGAATTTAAGATTGTGATGTTCAGCTTTGGATACACCTGGCTTTTGTCTGAAGTCTTAGGACAGTTTATGTTTAAAAACAAACAAAACCAAAAAAAACCGAACCTAACCCAGAAACTACCTTTTAAAATTGAACTTTTAAAAGAACTAGGCTGAGGAAGTTTTGCCTGTTTTAAGGAACATTGCAACTGTATATCAATTACGTAAAACCTGAGAACTTGTTCACCTTTAAAAACATTTATCATTTACCTTGAATCACTTGTTCCATTTTAATAGCCTCCTTCATATAGAAAATATAGCATAAGATGTCAGTTTAAATGCCAGTTTAACAGTGCTCTATCTTCTATGTGAAAGGAAGTATTCTGTACATTTTTCCATGTTTGACATCATGGTGTTTTGAATAACCATGTTCCATATTCATATCAATTTTTTGTTTTTGTTTTCAATTTATGCACAGCACTTGCTCTGAAATTTGGGGACTGAGTACACCAAACACGATAGATCAGTGGGATACAACAGGCCTTTACAGCTTCTCTGAACAAACCAGGTGAATATTCTGCCCTCTCTCGCATCATAAAAATCTTGTGGGAGGGATTGGCTTTGGAGGGTCTGTAATGGGATGCTTAAGCTATAAAATAGACTAAAATGATTCCTAGGCCTCTCATGGTGCAGCATTTTGAAGTATTTCCTTGCCAGTGTAGAAAAATCAGTGTGTTCACAGCTGATGTTTTGACCAACGAAACTCTTAATTCTACAATTATTCCTTTTTCATGCCAGTGCTATTGAAAGAATGGGAAGACTTGTTAAATGCAAGCTCTGATGTGATTTGGTATTTATATTAACAAAGTTAGAAAACTTGATTCTTTAGACCTAATCTTACAAAGTGTTTAAACTGCTTTGTATGCCACAAGCTTTCAGTTAAGTCTTGCTAATTGGCTCAGATACTAAAGAATTGTTTGTAAATTCTTCAGTAGTTAATGGCAGGCAAATTCTAAACAGGGTTTTTATTTTTTCATGTCACATTACTTGATTTGTGTATTGAGGTTTGTCTCCCATCCCATAACAATCATAAACATCTGCATTTGTGTAAGCGTATGCAGTCTGTCTTAAAACTAGCAAAACATTTTCAGCTGGTAGCAAGGCAGATGAAGTGAAGAAGATAAACTGTTACAGCCCTTACAAGATGTGCATTCACGTTTTTTTGCATTGCAGTTACGCTGCCATGTGGATCACTTGGGCAGCTGACTGCTTATAGGCTTATTTGCAGTCCTGTGGGAGTTCTTATGCTTGAAACCATAAAGCATCCATACCACAGCAAAGCCTTGAGGTGCCTTTAGCAGTGGAAGGGACCATTAAGTGTGTGATTCTATTTTTAACAACTGTCTTCTGCATTTAAAAAAAAAAAAAAAAAAGAAAGTGAAGCAAAACATGTATNAAAAAAAAAAAAAGTATATGAAGCAATCATTCTAAATACTTGGTTGGATGTAAGTGGCTTTTAATGAACTCTAAATTCACTGGCAATAATTTGAGCAGCTCAAAAATGAGTTGCCGTTGCTCGATGCGATCATTTCCATTGCATTTGAAGCCTTTTAACTAGAGCATAAACGTCGCTAGCAGAGTCAAGGCACTGAATTCTGAGAGTGAGCCACCCCTATGCGTGTGTGTGTGTGTGTGTTACTCTGTTGCTGGAGCGGTCCGGGGCAGTGTGTAAACGCTTCTCAACCTCTTTCCCCTGCAGATCCCTCGATGGCCGCCTGCAGGTGTCTCACCGCAAGGGACTGCCACACGTCATTTACTGCCGCCTGTGGCGCTGGCCAGACCTCCACAGCCACCATGAACTTAAGGCAATTGAAAACTGTGAATATGCTTTTAATCTTAAAAAGGATGAAGTATGTGTAAACCCTTACCACTACCAGAGAGTGGAGACGCCAGGTAGGAGGACTGCTTCTGACTTTCTGTGGCAGCGTCTGTGTTTGTTCGGCATAATGTTTTAAGTGAAAAATAAGGGAAAGGTGATGTCCTCTCTTGATAGAAGGATTCTTCTTGAGATCATATCCCTGAAAGTTTTTAATAATAAAGTTACTGAAAAATCTTTACAAATGTGTTTATAAACACTTCTAGGACTGCTAGCAGTTTCCAGCTGGCCAGGTGCAATTTAGACTGAGTAAGACATTGCTGATGTGGAATAGTCTTATTTAAGGCACCTCAGGAATCCCATGTCTTCCAGTAACCAGCTGTGCAAATGTAGTATTAGAAGCAGTGAGTTTCAGAAGATTTCAGAACATCTGAAGAAACTCTTAGATGTTTTAATTTTTTTTTTTCTTTCAGCCCTTAAAATCGTGTATTTTGGTTAACGATGATTTTTGAATTTTGCCTTTCCAGTCTTGCCTCCTGTGCTCGTGCCACGGCACACTGAGATCCTAACGGAGCTGCCGCCTCTGGATGACTATACCCATTCCATTCCTGAGAACACTAACTTTCCAGCTGGGATTGAACCACAGAGCAATTACATACCAGGTATTTTCTTAGCTCCCGTTGTAGACAGCGTGTTCTGACACTGTGCCACTCGAACAAAGATGGTCATTTCATCCTTGGAAGTGATCAAATTAATTGCAATATGCACCACTAAATTAGATTTAGTTGATTTCATGTATTAATTCCAGTGGAAATACCTAAACACTGTTGTCTGGAGAACATGATCCTGCATGGAACCATATTGCTGTCATTTCACAATAGCTTACTTGGCTTCAGTAGCTTATTTGAGATTCAGAATGCTAATAAGTGCAAAATAGATCTTCACCTTATTCTTTAAGCCTCTTTCACAAACAAACAGGGGTTGCCAAATGCAGTGCATTGGAGATTGAGTAATAAACTGATGCTCAGTCTCATCCTACCTAATACGTGGAGAAAACTTTTGAGTTGCAAAACAGTGACTTGAAAAGTGTCTTGATCTGTAGTTCACATCAACAGTGGTCTGCTTTAGCTTTTTGTTACTATTGTGTGCATACTGTTTTGTCATTTTAGTGTGAAAGAATAACCTAACAACACTGAACTGTTAAAGAATTTCTCCTTCCCCTCTTTGCCCCTTTTTCCACCCCAAAACAAACAACAGCGCTCTTCTGTTACACCCGAAACCTGTTACTCCTCATTGAAACATAAAATCAGTGACCTTTGTTTCCTGCCCCAACTTCCTGTTTCCTGTCTCTTCAGGAAGTTGCCTGGAGTGTAAAACCAAGTAAAGCTGAAGTTTGCTCATCAGTGTTTAATGCATTCATGTTATGAATAAGCTGAAAATTCGTATCTGGAGTCTCTGAAAGAATGATATGACTGCCCCAAAACTCAAATATGTGCAATGTACAAATTGTACCTACAGGTCTTAAGCAGAACATTGCTTGTGTTTTCTTTAAATATATCCAAGAATTGAAATGACATTAAACAATCAATTAATTTGACCTTTCTGTTTAAGTTTGGCCACATCTGTTGCCACCTTTATAGAGCAATTTAAGGTGGTGCTTTTTTTACTTGCACATACTTTTTTGACTCAAACTGAGGGCTTTTGGTAACATTTGTAAACAGCTTACTGTAGAGCCACCTTCTGCAAATCCAGTGCTATGGAAATGAGCTAAAGTAGTTACTTGCAGGAAGTTTGCTCAAGGTGATTGTAGGAGTTCACATGATCTTCAAATGTTTATGCAGGTAACCACACCTCCTCCTCTTTGTGACGGGCACCCTCCTTTGTGCTCATATCATGGCATC
Source organism: Pycnonotus jocosus (assembly GCA_013400435.1). NCBI lineage: Eukaryota > Metazoa > Chordata > Aves > Passeriformes > Pycnonotidae > Pycnonotus > Pycnonotus jocosus. The sequence continues at coordinate 11,716 of VWYP01002000.1, read as the reverse complement.
TTGCTTTATTTGACCCTGCTGACTTAATCCAGAGTGCCTGACTGGGTGCTGATAAGCCCTGTGTGCCTTGACACACAAGAGAACCGTTTTCTTCAGCAGCAGGGCAGGCTCACATCTGGTAGCTTTGTACAGCCCAGTCCTGTCTCAGTCCTTGATCTGCGAGAGAGCTTGGTGGCCCTGAAGGTGCAGGGTGGCCCTGAAGGTGCAGGGTGGCCTTTGGGAGCTGCGTGTTCCAGCTCAGGTTCTGGATGGGCTGAGCTGCCTTGTCTACGCTTCTGGCAGCACTCAAGCTCTACTGCAGATTTTTAGTGCTCCACCTGGGTGTTTGTTTCCAGCTCTGTGATGTTCAACCTCTGACCCTAAACTATTAATAGTGCTAGGTGGGGTGAATCTTCTCTGTTTGGACAGAGACTAGACATGGAAAATAATCTGTGCCAAAGAGCCTAGATTACCAGCTGGAAACAGGAGTCATGGGTTGGATTGGAAATGTGCATTGACCTTTAGCCACAGCTGTGGGCTTAGCTATAGCTAATGGTTTGGAGAAGGGTGGAGTCCCCTTTATCACAATGAATGCTGTAAAAATCTTCAAGATGGGTATGATTTTTGTTATCATATTTCTTACTAGTGAAGATTTCCCTTAATCGTCCTTTAAAATTCTCACTTGAATTTTGTCACGTCTATATTTAGCACACAGAATGAATCAAAGATAAAATTCTCTTCAGTTCATTTTAATTTAATCAACTGACTTAATCTAGTTTCCTCTCACTGGTTTCCTTCTGATCTCACAATGTTGCATCTCAGTACATCTCAGACGTGATGCTTGTTATAATTTCATTTTATTTCTTAAGCAAAAAGGCTTTATCTTTCAATTTTTGCTGCTTGGTAATAATGTAATTTAAGGTGTTTAACCCCTGGAAGTTTCAGAGACAATTGTTAGGTGATTGTAGAGATAGTTAGCTTCAAACACTTTCACTAAAAAAACGCAGGTTTTGCCTATAATATGTAGGAAAAGACATTTGCCCAGTTCAAAGAAAATTATTTCCTGAAAGGCAGTTGGTTAACTCATTATCTAGATTACAAAGAACATTTTGAATGGAGGAGAGGAACATGCATACTCTCCTGGGTTTTGAAGATATTTCTGAGGAATTAGGCACAGTTTCTCATATCAGAACACTTCAAAGTTGGTACGGAATTTACTTTGGTCTCTGAAACTCTGTCTTTAAAGAAAGCTAGTTAAAAGAATAGATGATAGTTTTAATGGAGCTTAGAAGTAGTAGTAGTAATAATAACAGAACTTGTGCGGTGTTCTAAGTTAATATGGTTATAAATGAGTCAAATCATCTGTTGTGTGTTGAAGATATACATATTTGGGGACTAAACTGAAAAACAACCTTTAAATCTGACAACTTTGGTAAGGTGTGGGAGGGTATCTGACCTGATGGTTATCCTGCATAAAGACAGCTCACAATATTTTCTTGTGGAAATCACCAGATGGTTTTTTTCATTTGTAAATCTACTAAGTATGAAAGCTGTTGATCACAATTGCAAAATTGTTACTCATTGTAGTGACAGCATCTTGTCTTAAATGGAACAAACAAGGATTCTGGTATTTATCTAACATATTTGAGTCATTGGCTGACATACAGTCAGTCAAAGAAGATACGTTTTAGATACCAATAAGGCAGGTAACATGTTTGAAATCCTACTTGAAGGAAAAAGGGACAGCAAAATGACATTCAGATTCAGTGTTCAGGTGTAACAGAGCTCATGAAGATGTCATGACAAAATGCACAAAAGTTAAATCTTACAGAAGTTTCCCTAGTCATTTTACAAATCGGTGGATTCTTCTTCTTTTTAATAGAAACACCTCCTCCAGGATATATCAGTGAAGATGGAGAAACAAGTGACCAGCAGCTGAACCAAAGCATGGATACAGGTAACATTTCTTTTTCATTATTTTCAAGGCTTTGTGTTACTAGCTGTGATCTCTCTGCATAGGAGCATGAATTCAGCCCAAAAGATGGTGCCAGTTTTCCTCTGTAAAACCTGGTGTTTTCTCCCTAAAATACCACTTTCAGGCTTTAATGAACAAAACAAATTTTTTTTTTGCCAGGGTAATGCTTTTAAGACATTCTGTGACATATTAAGTATATTACATTTGTTCTGTAACAGAAGAATACAAGTCTAATTAAGACTTCATGAGAAAACCTTAAAATAGATTTTAATGGCTAATTGGTTTCAACTATTCTCTGGTAAACAGGTTCGTTGAAGCACAATGTCTGTTGGCCTAAACAAGTTACAGACAATCTATGTTCTGAGAACCTGCCTCTAGTTCTGACAAACTTACCACTTCTGCCATATTCCAAATTAATTCTTGCGTGGAAGGCTCTGTGGCAAAAGTAGCAGCATTTGTGCCTTTGTGTGTAAGGGTTTCTAGATAATGTGGCTGACCTTAGACTTGGACAAAGCACAGTTAATGTGCTGGGTAAGAGCCTCCTGCTGTGTGTTGGCAGGCTTGAGTGTGCTTGGTTAGCTAATGTTAGCAACCATTTTCAGTAAGTTGGAATCAGCTGCACCAGTTTCTGTAAGAACTGCAATACTTTCCCACTATGTGACAATAAATACCTTAATTAAAACAGCCTGACATCAGCAGTCGCTGTAGGAATGTTTCTGTGAAAGCCTTTCTGTATTTTGCCACCTTGTGTGCAAATTGTGGTGGAGGGGTCGTGTTTCTCAGAGTTGTTAAATTCCTCCTTCTGGGAAAGAATTATTTCCTCAAATGAGGAAATCTAGCATGGTCTTTTCTGGCGATCATAGAGTCATAAACTATAGAATGGTTTGGGATAAAAGGGACCTTAGAGACCGTCTCTTTCCACCAGGGACACCTTCCACCCCAGGTTGCTCCCAGCCCTGTCCAGCCTGGCCTTGGACACTTCCAGGTATGGGGCAGCCACAGCTTCTCTGGGAAACCTGTGCCAGGGCCTCACCATCCTCAGCATAAATTTTTATTTCCCAGTATCTAATCTAAATCTCTCCTCTTTCAGTTTGAAGCCTTTCCCTCTTGTCCTGTCACTACCTGCTCTTGTAAACAGTCTCTTTCCAACTTTCTTGAAGAAGGTCTTTTCCAAGATAAACCTTTTCCTTTGAGAACAGAGAGGCAATGTCTTGCTTGTCTCATCCACTCTTTCTTATCTGCTGTTTTAGTGAATTTGGGAAGTCACTACCTTCTCACTGGAGAAGTGCATAAATAATGTTGAGAGGGTGCATGAAGAGGCAGAGTTCTGCCAAGTACAACGCTAAGTTGATTCAGTCTTTACAAGGAGGGGTGGGTACCCAGAAGTCTGGAAAATTGAACGAAATCCTAATTCAGAGTAAGTGTGTGATACTCCAGAAAACTGAGGTTTCTTACTCTGAAAAACTTCAGTGTAAACCTGATTTAGATCATGGTTATGCTTACCGATCTGAAATAACAAAAACCATTTGCTCTGAAACCTGTCTGTCTTGCTTCTACAGGATCTCCAGCAGAGCTGTCTCCTAGTACTCTCTCTCCAGTTAATCATAGCCTGGGTAAGCTGGAAATACTTAAAATTATTTCTCCTTGTGCAGTGACTCTTCATTATGAATGTAATTACTTTAAAAGTGAAAATGCAGTGTAAGAAATTAAGAGCTATATTAAGAGGTGACTGTTGGGTTGGCTTCCTGATGTTAAACCTAATGGGGCTGGGTTAATCACTTGTTAACAGTTACTCTATTTCTGTACCTGTTGAGCTCGTAGCAAAGAGAAAGAGTGATGTCTTTGTGTGTGCAGGAATAGCATTTGTAAAATGAATAGTTTAAAGGATGTTTGCCTGTCCATAACGCTGCCCAGACTTGCTGTCTCCCTTGTGTGTGTGTTCTGCTGCTCTTCTCATGTACTGTTTCACCTGTAAACAGCTCACAGTCATTATTCCCACATTAGTAGCCCACCTGCTTTGATCCAGTGCTATTGCTGTGTGTCTGTGCAAGTGCCTCAGGAAGATCAGATTGCCATGGGTTTGTTTAAGGAATGGTGACAGGATGTGACAGGAAAGTGCAGAATGCTGAGTAAGTAATTAGGGTAGGTAAAAAGGGGAAGCAGTGAAGAAAAAAAACAGTAGATACACAGGGAAGAAACTCTAGCAGGGGACAATAAGGTAGCTTAGAACTACCTTTATCTAAAGAGACACTGTAATGGAAGAGAATGTGATTTTCATATTATTTTTTTCCCTTTTTGTTGTTCAGTGTTTGATAGTTTAATCTTTTTTTTTTTAATGCTGCCAAAATGTTTGCAAACTACAGAAAAGGCAACAGGAATGTCTCAACGTCTGGAGCTCAGAGCACCATTAGCTTAATCATTTTGCCGAGCAAAATGCATGTACTGAACTAAATGAGCTGTGGTCAGATTAGATCACCCCTTCTTCCCCTCCTCCTTCCCTTCTGTGGAAGATTGAATTCCATTCTGTTTACTGAAGTAGGTAAAAAGGACAGCAAGCAGAATATAGTTTGAGGAGACTGTGGCTGTCATTTCTGGGAGAGACAAATAGCGGGGTAGATTGATCTACTTTCAGCCTCAAAATCTGTGTTAAGCTTGGCTTTTGAAATTTTTTTTTTAGACTTACAACCAGTTACTTACTCGGAGCCTGCGTTTTGGTGTTCAATAGCATATTATGAATTGAATCAAAGAGTGGGAGAAACCTTCCATGCGTCTCAGCCTTCCCTGACTGTAGATGGCTTTACAGATCCATCAAATTCAGAGCGGTTTTGTCTAGGTCTGCTTTCCAATGTAAACAGAAATGCTACAGTGGAAATGACAAGGCGACATATAGGTAAAGATCTCTGATCTTTTAACTGTTTAATTTCATTTTGTCGGTTAAATTATCTGGAATGACTCAGGTGGGATGTGTGGTGGGCTCCTTTCACCCTTGTGCACCCAGCCATCAGCCGTATCTCTCAGGGCTTCTCGAGGATGGTTTGGTCTCTCTGGTTGAAAACAGAAGTGGAGAGACACAGAGTCACTGCTTCTGAAATTAGGGAGAAATGTAGCAGCTTCTGCCACTGAAGCCAGTTTGAATTGGGAAGAAATGTAGTGATGGCTGGAGCTGAAAGGAGCTGCCTTTCCTCACTCAGTAGCCCCATAGCTGGTGGCAGCTGCAGTCACACAGCTGAGGGCAGCACAGGAAGAAGCCACTCTGCTGTGTGGCACTCCTGTAGCTCACGTTGCTGTCCTTGCCTTCTGGAAAATGATGGAATGCCAAAGCATCCTGGGGGCAGATTTTTGGCTCCCAGGCTCCTCAATGCACCACTCTGCCCTGGGCACCATTTACGTTCAGAATTGCTTGTAACTCAAATTTAAGCTTTAATTACAAAATATTCCCATGTTGCTTAGTATGTTGTAGTTTTGTAAAGTTCAGAATGGACACTGATAAGAAGAAATTCTGAATTCTTTTCTGAAATGGGAAAAGCTGCTGTTGAGAACTCATTGTTTTGACATGATTAAGATTTTCTTTGTAATGGTTAGTCAAGAATGTTGTTTTCCACAATGCAATGTCTTGACTTTGGGTTCTTCAATAAACTACCTTCATTCTTTTTTTTTTTTTTTTTTTTTTTTTTTGGGTTTTTNTTTTTTTTTTTTTTCTTTCTGGGTACTTTCATTAGCAACATTTACAAGATTTTTTTGGTTGTTGTTGTTTTTACTTGCAGTAGAACTGACCCCTTTTATGCCAAGTCCAAATGCCAAATCCAAATGCTTGTCTAATAAAATTTTAGAGGTGTGGAAACCCAGGCTGTGCCTCTGCTGACTGGTCAAAATGATCAATGACAAGGAAAAGCAAAAATCTCATGAGCCCTTGCTCTTTAATAGAGGAGCTCACATTTTGTTTGAAAATTTGTTTTAATGAAAAAGGCAAATGGAAACTATGACCTATAAAGTATCAGTTAATTATAAATAGTTCTCTCTGGGAGATCAATTGCACATTATTTACTTTCTGCTAGAAACAATGCATGCAGATTTGTTTTCCACTCAGGGAGACAGAACAAAATAACAATTTAAAGGTGGACAATTGATTGGTTTTCACCTTTTTTTTTTTTTTTTTTTTGGTAACAGGGCTAAATGAAGTCATATTGTTTTTGTTAAAACAGTACAGGGGTATGCAGTGGGTTGTGAAATAGTGTGGGCATGTGTAAGCAGAGAGTGTTGCAGTGGTGATCTTGTGTTTTGTCTTTTGACCATAGTGGCCTGTGCTGCTTCATATACGATGCTTTAATATTGGCACAAGTTTTAATTCTGTTTTTATGAACATTGCTTATGAGCTTGGATTTGGTTACAAGCCATTATGTGGCGGGAAAAGATTCTTTCACTTTTATCCAAAAATAATTCTGCTTTTCCTTCATATATTGTGCATTCGTGAGAGAAAAATGCCACTTAATTGTGTTCTGCTCCTGCTACAGCTGTCAGCACAGCAGTGAGGTCCTGTAGATAATTGATTTCTGTTTCTGTTGTAAAGAAGAACCTTGGCCTTCTCTGAAAGATAAACTCCCTAGTTCCCTAGTCTGCTTGTGTCACACCATAACCAGAGCTCCTTTGGGTTTCTCTCCAGGCAGGGGAGTGCGTCTGTATTACATTGGCGGAGAGGTTTTTGCCGAGTGCCTGAGTGACAGCGCGATCTTCGTCCAGAGCCCCAACTGTAATCAAAGATACGGCTGGCATCCTGCAACCGTGTGCAAAATCCCACCAGGTCAGTAGCCCAGCAAAGATCCCCTGTGAAAATACCCACTGGAGGTATTCACTGAAGGACATTTGCTTTCCTTTTTTTGTAATTCCTTCATAGATTCAGGCTTCTGTGTAGTGAACGCAAGTGTATTCACTGACTGTACCTTTTTGACTCTTTATAGGATGCAATCTAAAAATCTTTAATAACCAAGAATTTGCTGCTCTTCTGGCTCAATCTGTGAATCAGGGCTTTGAAGCAGTTTATCAGCTTACTAGAATGTGCACCATAAGAATGAGCTTTGTTAAAGGATGGGGGGCCGAATACAGGTAAGAAGAGAAAACCCTTTGTTCTTAGATGCAGAGTTAATATTTTTTGTTCTTTCACTGGTGTACCATTTCTGTCTGGCTTGAAAGCCATACATACACACTTCTTGCTGCTGTTATGGATGTGCTGTCTGCAAATTGAACCCATATTTTCCTTTTTTCCCCCCTCAGCTATGGAACTGCTAAGTTACAAAGTCCATAAACGGATTTTAGTGTTGCATTGAAGCCAACTGTTGAGCAAGGAATGTCTTGAAAGTTCCATTCCCTTGCTCAGTCCGGCTGGCTTGCAAGTTGTGGTGAAATCCACATCATCTTGAAGTTTCACAGTTTGTGCTGTGAGATTATTTGCTGTTTGTTAGATTTGCAGTCATTCTGATCTCTGTCCTGCTCTGCCTGTAGCATGAGTTCCTTAGGCTGTGGTGCAGGATGGGGTTGGTGGTACCCAACAGAGAGACTTACAGTGCCTCTTGCAGGATGAAATAGCTGGAGAGGATGCATCTAAGGGATGGCAAGTATTTTGGAACTTGCAGTGGAAAAAGCTTTGCAGAAGTGAGATGATTGTGTTTATGTAGTAAAACTTCTAAAAACAGTTCTTTGAGTGGAAAACTCAAAAATAGCATTCTCTCTGCTTTTAAATAGATTCCAATTGTGTTCTCTATTAGCACAAATGAAAAGCTGTACTTAAGGACAGTGCCTGTTTTTAATGTAGTATGGAAATGGAAGAAGAAAAGGAATTGACTTCTAACTGAGCAGTTTTTAAAATTTCATTATTTTGGAGAGCTAGAGCTTTGGTTTTAAACAATTCTCTTAACCCTCTCTAGAAATTGTCCACTGAAAGAATGAAGTCTGACGTGTCAATACCCTAATGCAATACATAATGATTTTTTAAAAGCCATATAATTTCTGAAGTTGAATAATGGTGTGTAGGCTCCACTTGGGTTGATTCCTTTATCTGCTCTTGAAACACATATATGTAAATAGCACTGTTAGTATGTGGGGGAGGTTTCTCAGCTAAATGAAGCCGATTTTGTAATAGTCTAATGAGATGGAATGAGAAATTTGAGTAATGGAATAAATTGGTCGTCTTTGTTAGGAAGAAGTACACAAGAAAAAAATCTGGCTCAGGTTTAAAGAGCTATTGGATTTGGCTCTGAAGGAGTGTGTATACACTTAGGCATAATTAAATACAACATTCAGATCTGAGCAGAAGAAAGGCTTAATCGGTCAGATTATGTAGAGGCATCTTGAAATGAACAGAGTGCAAACGCTGGTTTGAAACTGGGGAGGCTTTTGTTAAAGTTACTTCTTAGTGGGGAGAATGCTGATGGTTGTCTATAAACTGTTTGTAGACCATAGGATTGAAAAAGCTGCAGTGGTGGCATTGCCAAAATAGCACAAAAACTGGTTACTGACTCATGCTGAACTGATTTCTTTGCACCTCTCTTAAGGATGATGCTAATAAATCGCTGATACACAAAGCTTGTAAATATGCTGCAGTTGGGATTAGGGCAAGAAGAGGTGGCTCCAACAACACAACCTTGAATTTAAATTAATGTAGTCTGACTTGTCAAAGTGGACCAGGAAACACTGTAAACCCCATCACTCTTGCTAAAACATCTGTGCTTCATTATTATGTGGAAAAAAATATTCTCAGAGAACAGGCTTAGGCAAAGGCAAAGCATTACTTGCATTTTAGGCATATGTGCATAAATGTGCAGGTATGGCAAGGTGATACATTTAATAGGCTTGGTAGACAAAATACCTAACAAAGCTTTTTGCTTTGTTATATGTTGGCCCAAATTTGGGATGGTAGAAGTTCAGATCACCAGTCAAATGTTCATATTAGCACAGGAACTATCCAGGTCCAGGATCATCTTCTAAAGAAAGTTCAGCAGAGGTAATTAATGATCTTTGAACTGGAAATCTGTGGGTTGAAGAAGCTTGAGTTTTTAGCTTTAAGATAGTTGCTCAGTGGCTGTCACTATTTTATCAATTTTTACCAGCCTGGTGCTAAGCGAGTATTGTTGACCAGAACCAGTTGTAAAATTTTGAGGAAGTGTGTTGTGAAACACATTGTAGGGGAGTTGACAGTGGTGGAATAATGAACTTCCTTCTTTGGGAGAGGATTCAAGAGTAAATGGAACTGTATTTCCTGTGGTTTAGATGTGTTTTTTCTGTTGTATCACTTTGTTCTGGTGTAGGCATTCAGGGCTAAGATAATGGCTTTGTACAGTGCTGAAAGAGCACAGACCCCAGCTGCTGTCTTCTCCTAGAAAATGTGAAACTTTTGAAATCAATCTTCACTGTCTTAATCTTTCTGCCTTTTCAGTTCCTCTGTTTATACAAAAAGATTTCCTTAAAGCAAAGGGCTGCAGTGCCGACAGTAAAAATGGAGCAGCTTGATTTGTGTCTGACTAATCTGCTGCCTTTGAATCTTTGGATAGCTGGAATTACTAGGAAAAACTGGCTTAGCAACCACAGTCTTGCCAATCTAGTTAGGGAAAACTCCCATGCCTGGAGTGGGTACAGTGAAATAGGATTTCTCAGGCAGAGTTTGTTTTGTCCAATACTGGTTTCTTTAGTTTGGAGATGAGAAGGAATGTGTTTGAATAACAGGTCTCTGAAACAAGGGTACATGGGAGAGAGAATGAAGCTTTTATGATTGTCAGTTCTTCAGCTTTACTGAAATTTGCTATATGGTATTTAAATAAGGGCTTATATTGTGGAAAATCATAGGCAAGTTAGCATAGAAGATAGGGGAAACACAATTTCTACTTCAGTTGTTTGTGTGAGGATGTTGCAGTACAAAACTCATGTAGAAGTGTAAGCTTACAGGAAATCAGAGATAAATTTGCTGTTCCTTTGAGATACCATCAGTTAGCACAGTATAACCACACACCATATTTTGATACAGTTTTCTGACAACATCTGCCAATTTCCTTGTGCATTTATCATGTCACTTGCTCCAAAAAGACAGAGCTTGTGATCACCATAGCGTTGTGCTGTTTGCCCATGCAGACAGTGCACAGCCAAGGGTTTCTATTCCATATTTCTCAGTAGCTGTCTACAAAATTCAAATCCAGTTATGCATGCAGACTCCTGGAAGGTTGAGGGACAGCTGCACACAGTTGTTTGTGCTGTGAGCACTGCATTGGTTGGACAGCCTTCACTGCTGAATTTCCTTTTAGAAGTAAGGCTCTTGGTATGGCACTTGAAGGAAATATTTGTGTTATTATTCTCCAGGGTGAAATACTCTTGGTGTATTATGGACAAGCATGTAATTATTGATGTGTCTTATATATGTGAAGTGCTTTGGAGTTCTGGGGCATTTTTTTTTCTTTCCCTAAAAAAAAATTCAGTAACAGTTATGGTAATGGTTGCAGATTTTTATATCTCTGTGTACTAAGTATGGATGGAAAGATATTTAATCAATGATGCAGAATTTTGTGGCACCTAAACCTGCTTTCTGGCTGTAGTGAGTTGACCTTGGCTGGATTCTAGGCAGCCACCAAAGCAGCTCTCTCACTCCTGCCCACAGCTGGACAAGGGGGAGAAAACAGAGCAAAAAGGTCATGAGATAAGGACTTTGAGAGACCTTCACCATATATCATTGTGGGGAAAAACAGGTTTGAGTTGGAGTTACTGAATGAATTTACTGCAAACACAACCAGAGCTAGATAATGAGAAATCAAGTAAGACCTAAAACACCTTCCCCCCTGCCACCTTCTCCCCCAGCTGCGAAGGGATGTAGGAGTGCATGTCATGGTCAGTTCTTCACATGTTGTTCCTGCCACTGCTTAGGGAGAGGAGTTGGAATCCTTCCCCTGCTCCAGTGTGGGGTCCCTGCCACGGGAGACAGTTCTACATGAACTTCTCCATTGTGAGTCCATCTCATAGGCAACAATTTACATAAATTTTTGCAGTGTGTGTCACTCTTCCATGGGGTGCAGCCCTTCAAGGCTGCTCCAGCGTGGGCTCCCCTCTCCACAGGTTTCCCACAGCCTCTCTCAGGCATCCCCCTGCTCTGGTGTGGGCTCCTCCAGGGGCTGCAGGTGCATTCTGTATCTCTCTGCCCTCCATGGGCTGCCCCACAGCCTGGAGGGGAGTCTCAGCTCTGGCACCTGCAGCAGCTCCTGCCCCTCCTTCTCCACTGCCCTTGGTGTCTGCAGAGTTGTTTCTCTCACATGTTCTCACTCTGCTCTTCTGTGGCAATTAAAACTGGGCGACAACCTCATTTTTTTTCTTAAATCTGTCGCCCCGGAAGCATCACCATTCCCAGCTGGCCCAGCCTTGACCAGCAACATGTCCATCCTTGGAGCTGCCAAAGGACACCTCTGCCAGACATGAAGGAATCTTCTGGCAGCTTCTGGCAGGAGCCTCTCCTGCTGCCAAACCCTGGTGGCACCAACCCAGTGCAGTGACTTTTCCCTATTCTTTGTTTTCTAGGCGGCAGACGGTAACAAGCACTCCTTGCTGGATTGAGCTTCACCTGAACGGGCCTCTACAGTGGCTGGACAAAGTATTGACTCAGATGGGCTCCCCTTCAGTCCGCTGCTCCAGCATGTCCTAAAACTCTCCTCTCTCACCAGTGGGCTAAAAATCGAGTCCAGTCAACAGACTTAATATAACAGCTCGTCTGTCGTAGTATTTGTGTGTGGTCCCCAT
>VWYP01001999.1:0-21359 GCA_013400435.1 Pycnonotus jocosus | reverse complement strand
ATGGGTCAGGGGTCCAAGATAATGAAGTAAGATGAGTCTGCCTCACTTTGGCTTTTTAACCTTTCAGTGTTACGTGACAACTGGACTCTTGCTACCATATAGTTTTCCTCTTTTTCTAGGACTCTTTGATTTATGATTGTATTGTATTCTTGGATTCTATTGATTAGTCTCTCTGGTTATCAGAACACACAAACATAATATGACAAGCCTCATGATTTATCAGTTCTTTAAGTCCGGCTTCTGTTAGCAAAGGGGAAATCTATCTACCTTGCCTCAGCAATATCTAGTTTAACTGAAATCCTTGACCTTTTAAAATTAGTGTCTCACCATGCTTCCAAGGACATTGTACAGAAATTCCTCCATTATCTTGGTTCAATGATCTGCAGTTTTCCTTCTCTGTTCATTTTTATCTAAACATGGGTTTCTGTACTTGCACATCTTAGCAAAGCACAGTTTGTCTAGAAAAAGCAAAGTGTAAGAAGATCATGCTGGCAATTACAAGTTGTTTCCAGCCTAAACTGCACCTATAGTATGCTTCTACTGGATTGTACTCAAAAATCATTTACTCCATAATAATGCAAAAATATATGTGTATCTTGCAGTCTGAAGTCTTCAGTTGTTAGTTTATTGGGCCTTAATCCATTTTAGTGCAGAAGGCTGCAAATGTCTTGAAGAGAAGAAAAATGTAAACAACTCCCTTCTCTAATCTTATAAATTGTTATATCATGTTATTTTAAAAAAATAATTGGTTGGAAGTCTTTATTAAAACTGAATGTTGATGGAGGAGGTGTTGGTGCTTGTTTCAGCACTGCTGTAAAGGGCTAATGACAGTGGTAGTTGATGTAATGTGATTCTAAAGAATACTCCATGATAATAAATAATGTCATAACAACTGATCACTCTAAAAAGCAAGAAAACCAAATTTGAAGAGGGCTGATATGGAGTATTACTGTATTTGAACATGAGCTAGTAGAAAGAATGTAAGATTTAGGCTACAAATTAGAACCATAAAAATGTCACAGTTTCAACTATAATGTGAAATTTAAAATGTGGCAAGAGGTAATGAGGAAGCACATCTGGAACATGACTTTTCAAGCTACTGTTGTACTGGCTTGGCCNTAATGTGAAATTTAAAATGTGGCAAGAGGTAATGAGGAAGCACATCTGGAACATGACTTTTCAAGCTACTGTTGTACTGGCTTGGCCCAGTTCTTAGCAACAATCATGCAGTTGTAGTGGAAAGGGATCTTAAAAGTGGAATTTATGTGCTTGTCCTTTGATGACTGATTGTTCTAGCTGAAAATGCATTTTGTAGTGTGGGTTTGGGGGTTTTTTTAAGTTTTAAATTTGCAAGTCATTCTTAAATTTAAATTTGACTGTGGAGATAGTAAGTTGTATTAAACCAACAAATACAACTGAGCAAAATGAGGCACTCAGGAGCACAAAGGGGAGAACCTCTGTGTTTATATTTGAGACATCACTGCCCCAGTTTGCATTTCGATAAGCAGAGAGAAATCTGAGTGCAGGAAATCTCTTACTCCTTATAGAGAACAAGAAAATTAAATCTTACCCCAGAGCTCATGATTGTCTCATTTTCTTAAGATTAAATTGACACCATCTGGCAAGATCAGCACTAGCAGGAGTTTTCCAGCTCTTGGCACTGTCCTGCTGCATCCAGAATTCCCAGGGCTTGTTTGAGCCCTCGTTTTGAGGGCTCCTTTTCCCTCTCTGCCCTGTGTAACTGTGTTCTCCATTCTCTGGCATTTGTGCTGTTCTCCTCTGCAATCTGCCTTAGAAGCTCCCTCCTCTGAAGTCCACCCTTTGATCCACAGGGAGTGTTAAGATCTCACCAAATAGCTGCTACTCTGCTGTACCTTTTCTCTTCTAGATCTTTGTTTTTTCTCTCACTAAACTTCATTTTTTTCCTCCCTTTGACCTCTCCTGGGTTTGTTTTTTATTCTCTTTAGTCTAAACAAACTGTCCTAAAGGCAGCTTTTTCTTCTCACATTTCCTGGCCTCGACACCCCTTTCTTTTTTGTTTATTTACAGGTGTTGCCTTGTTATCTTTCCTGCCAGTTAATTTTCTTCCATGCCAGAGGTTTAATGTGTTTGAAATCAAACTGTGTGTTATGGTATTCTTGAAAATAGCATGGTCCCTGCCCATCTGGAGAGCTGCTTTCTCAGCTCTCTCCCCTTACTCCTTATGTGCCAGGTTATTTCTCTGTTTCCAGACCTGGTGCAGTCAGGGGAGAACACAACAAATCCCAAAGCCCTTTTTCCTTTATGCCCTCACTGTGGACTTAGCTGTGGCATAATAACATAAACCCTGTGAAAGTTACAGTGCAAGTTCCAGGTTGTTGATTAGAATTCCCCTCCTGTTAGCAGGGTGTCACAATAGGACACGAAAGGACGAGGCAGGGTGAGGCCCGAGGTCAGCAGGAATGTTCTCTGTTCCCTTTATTTCAAATTCTGACTCCAATATATACAACTGTACAGAAGGAGCAGAGATTGGTCCAAGGTGTCGCCACCTTTTCAATCTCATTGGTGAACATCATCATCACTCAAGAAACTCTTCCTAGAGGAGAAATATGTAAACATTTCATTATTTAGATAAAAAGTGTGAGAACTCAGCTCCAAGTTCTGTAAACATCAGAAGGCATAATGAAAATATGAAGGCAAAGAAAAACATGGAAAACCAGGGGCAACAGCAGGGGACATGGGCACTGCTGTTGGATAATTCAAGACATCTTCAGAAGCACACCAGAGCTGGAGCAGGAGGTTTGAAACTCTCCCTGCAGGAGTCTGTGGCTGCTGATGGGAGAGGGATCCCAGCACTCCATGTCCACCTGCCATCAACCTCCAGCAGCTCCCAGGAGAGGAAAGTCACCTTAGCCCAGGTATGTGCAGCACAGCTGATGGCAGCAGCTGTCAGGAAAGGTGGAACTACAGGCAGCAGCATCTGCAGATGGGTGCATTCTCTTTCTTGACTCCCTTACTGGAGGTCTCATGGTCTGATCTGAACTATGAACATGATTATGGTTTGTACTCTGAAACAGTAAACTGGTCTCACCTGCCCTTCAAAAATCCTTCTGAAATTGGTTTCCTGTTTCTTTGCTTGTTTTAAGTTTGAACAAAATGTCTCAAGGCATGAGGCTTGCAAAATAAAGGTCTTGTTATCTCGGAGTCATGAACCAAACACCAGATTTAGGCAGGAATCAATCTTCACATGAGCAGCAGATGTTTCTTAATTCATCTGTTCTTTTTTGAAAGAGGAGGAAAGCAAAATGGAGTTGTAGGACATAATGCCAGTAGATGAAGGACAGTTCTTCTGTGCATCCTTTCAGGACAAATGCACAGCAGTAGCCTTTTGGCTGTTTCTGTGCTTTAGGCACTGTGGGTGACTACCAAACCACTGTAACTTTGTAGTGTAAAGCCTCCTGTAATTACCAATACTATGCAATTTCTATTTTCTTTATAAAAGGTATTACCATGAATCTCATGAACCATTTATTATTTCTTAGATCCAGGAAGAGTTGGGATTTTTCTTACCTTAAGCTTACAGAGACCAACCCATCAGAAGGGAGAAGTCTTGTGAAATGCATAAGAGCAGTGGAAATTAAATTAGTTTTTTGTTGTTTCAATTCATTCAGCTGTTTGCTTATAGAACATCATTATATCTTCCTAGAAGGAGCTGCTTTCATATAAAGTGCAGAGGTGCTGCACAATTTGATGGGATAATGGAGATTGCCAGGGAAGAAAGCAGCACTGTGACACACTCCTGTGGAATTGTCTTTTAAACATTCCTTTCCTAGATCCAAGTGCATCATTGCAGGGCCCCAAAGCTAGACCTGGGAAGGTGTCAGCTGTGTTTTATGGGAATTTATTTCAGAACCTGAAAATGTGATGGAACAGAATGTTGGCTGGGAAATTACTGACTTTTAAGTTCTTTGAGTCTCCATTTCATGATGCTCACCAGCAGCAGGTTTTATTTGTTTAGAGCTAAACTTGGTGGTGCTTGAGCTGTTTGAGAATGACCTTCAGTGAAGTGGCTGGGAGGAGGAGGAGGAGGAGGAGGGGGTTGAAGTGATGTTTTGCCCTGCCCTGAGAGGGATGGTATTTTAGTGGATCAGGAGTGGTGTAGGTGATACAGAAAAACAAAACAAAACAAAACAAAACAAAATTAAAAAAAAAAAAAACACCACCAAAAAAATCCAATGGGACCATTGTAAGAGGGCCAGGAGCTCTGGCTCAGAGGTCAGGCTTTCTGCCCTCCAGCTGGCAAGGAGAAAACTAAAATTTAGCCAAAAGAATAAAAGAAAATCATCCTGATTTCCAGGAAAAACATGTCACATGGCTAGTTCATCATTTTTTGCTTCATTTTCCTGACATAACCAGGGCCTCAGGATGAGAGATGTGGAAGAGTTTATCCAGCATTAATCTGTTTTTAAACTAAGGGTTGAATAGCATGCAATAAATACTTTGACATGTTAGTGTGCATTATAGCAGCAATAAGAATTAAACAAAATAATACCTGCTGGGTGCTTAATTGACCAGCATTCACTGTGAGCCATAACTGAGGCTGGGGTTCCTTGGGAAAAAGCCTTGTGATTATGTAATGAAAGATGATTATAGCTCAAGCACAAGGGAATGGATTATGTTTGCAGGGATACCAAATGCCAGAACTAAGATTATTTTTGCACCTGTAGCATCTGGTCCTGTGAGAAAGTAAATTAGAATAAATATCCCCCTGTCCTTGTACAATGACTTTCTTACATTCTTCTGAAATATTTTTAATCTCCACTTGTGGAATTCTTCCTCCCACATGAGAGATAATTTTTACATGGAGCATCTGCCAGTCATTTATGCATCCAGGCCCACGGAATGCACATGAAAAGAATGTCTGAGGGAATTTGACTTCCAGGATTGCAATGAGAGCTCTTGGACACATCCCTCGAGGTTGATCTTCTCAACACCATGGTCACCCAGAAATGGATGCTTGGACAGGAATGAACATCCCCTGAGCCTTGCACTGTCTAGGAGAGTCAGATCAGAGTCACAGTCAAACTCCTCTTGTGTGAGGGCCACGGGGATTTGCAGCTCTGCTCCCATCTCTCTGCAGCTGCACGGTTGGCACAGGGTGGTTTAGTATTCCTCAGAGTTGATTCTCTTGCTCTCAGGGCAATGTTCTGCTGGAATGAGACTCCCTTGGTGTCAGCAAGAACTCAGAGTGCTCAGCCCCCTTTGTTCCTGAACTCATTCTCTCATTGCAGGAGAATGTGCAGACCCTTCTTATCCCAGCTCTGCAGCATGATTAGCTGCACCACAAACAAAGGATTTGCAACCAGGCATTATTTTCTATTCCATTTTAGTGTGGCTGTCCTTAGAGCCCACGATTTAAGTTTTAATTGCTTATTAAGAGTAGCCATTGCAGTTAGATAATTCTGTGAAGAAAAGGGAAAACAAATTAGTTGCCACTAATCTTATGTTCCATTTCAGCACCCTGAAAACGAAGAGTTGCCAGGAAAGTGATAAGGAGGAGGAGGAGAGGGAGGAGGAAGAGGGAGAAATTGATGAAGAATGATGTGTGTTTGATCATTCTTTCACCCAAATGTCATTTCACCCAAGCTCATTCAAAATTATTTTCTAGATTTTCAGGGCTTTAGAAGTCTTTGCACCCACAGACAGTAGGTTGTTGGCTGTGGAAAATTGTAATAGAAAGAGATGGAAGCTACAGTCTGCAATTATGTAGTAGAAAAACAGTCCAGAAGTGTGAAATCTGCTTTTTCCTAGGAATAATATCATGGTGAAAGTTGTTTTGTAGCACTGATGTGACACTGCTGCCTTAGAAAACAGGTTTTAGTAGGTTTTATTTTTAGTACTTTCTTAGAGAAGCCAACTGCGTGCTTCTCCCTATAAAAAGTTAGAGATATTTTAAAAATTCCTTTTGATAAACAAGGTATGAGAACTAACCTGAAGAAAACTGGAGTTCTAGGTATTAATGAGTTTCAGTCAACACTTTCATAAGGCTTTGTGATGGAAATTGTCTTTTCAGAGTGTTTGCAAAGAAAGGCAGATACAAAATGAACTGGACACCTTGAAGATTTCACAGATGATCCAAAGAGTTGGACTTTGGTCAAGGAAGAAGTTCAGAAGGTGTCACTGATACAGTGATTGGCTCTGTTGGGAAATAATCATCTGGGTTTTCTATTAAAAATATTTGTGCTGACTGACAGCCAGGCTACAAGAACAATTGCCTTTGTAAAACCCTGAGAGCTGAGGGCTGAGGCAGTGGGGCAGAGCTTTGGGCAGGCCAGCAGTGAGATGTGCTCTGTAAGGAGAGGCAGAACCTGTCCTAGCAGGGGAATATTTTATGCACACGGGGATTCTCTGAGGTTTGACAGAGCCTGGGGGTGTGGTGTGTTTTACAAGCCATGAGTGAGGTAAAGCAGAAGGAAGGTGTTTCTGTGCATTCTCAGTTTGTTGTGTGTGGTGTGAACCCTTCCTCCAGTTCCACACAGGGAACAATCCTCGAGCTCCAGGCAGCTCAGTGTTTTATTAAGACACTTCTCTTTGATCATTGTGCTGACAGAGCTTGGTGCTGCTCAGCCTGAGGAGCAAAACTCTGCTTTTACAGTGCCGTGGTTCCATTGTCTTCAGCGGTGTGCTGTGATTTCAAATGAACACTAATAGACATCTGAATTAACTCCTGTGTTTGCCCCTTCAGAATGATACAGGAGACAGGCTTTTTATGCACCTCATTTAGTCATGTATTAATATTTTAAATCCTTAGAATGAAAGACTTCCTGGAGGACTGGAATGATGAGTTGTGTTTCCAGTCTGCTCTGCCAAACAGCAGAAGTTCGAAAAAAAGGGAAGAAACTTGTAATTTCATGATTTCTTTCAATGCAACTTGAGGGTGTACTTTGAAATTATTTCTTAAGTTTTAATGCCAGTAATATTTGAGTGGTTTAGGTTATTATTAATAATTGACCTTAAGTACCTTCAATGACCTGCTCAGTTTCTTATCTGGATTTATGAAGTCTTTAATAATACTCTGCTGGACAGCAGTGGTGAAAAGAAAAAAAAATCATATGCTTCTGGTCTGCTAATAAACCTTTTTTTCTGCAGAGAAAAATGATTTTTTTAAAAGTAAAACTCAGTTCTTATTAAAATGATAAAATAAAGAAAAGGCATTTTATGGGCGTTGCATGTACAGAGTTGTCTCACATTGTTGTTTTTACTTAAATTGGCTTTCTGTCACCACCCACTTACTGGTTAGAGTGGTATTTTTGAAGGGAGATGTTCTCTGCAGTTTTTTAATTAAAAACAAAGAGAGAAGACTGTGCTTTTTTGGTTCATTGTTTTGGGGTTTTTTTAATGCTGCACAAATAGGAAGCACTGGACACAATATTGCATCAGTATGGGTGCAGTTTAGGCCATCTCAAAATGCCAATGATGAGTACATTTACCTGATGGTGTAGAGTTATTCACTGGAATGTCTTCAATTATTAATTTCTAATGGTTTAGAGTGGCATTAAAGCATTACCCCTGGACTGCACTGATGCTCCATGCCTCAGTTCTCCAGCATTGAAATAAGGGTAATAAGTCCTCCCTTTTGCCCTTTCATTTTCTCTTTGGTGTAGAGCCTAAATTTGGGGCTCTGAGTCTCTCTCCCCTGTGTTTGCCTGCTCAGCAGGGTGGAATCCTCTTGTACTGACAATATGAACAAATTATCTCTCACTTCTTCAGCTCTTGGGTTTGCTGTCCATTGTTAGGAAGGTGATTCTCTTCCATGTGTTTTTAATAAACCCCGTTAGACATTTTTTCCTGACTGTTCTATTCATTGTAAAGATCTCTTTCCCACAGCTACTACATTGGGCTTTTATTTGAGCTGGAGCTGATATTAGCTGACAAGACTTAAGGATTTTGTATGTGAATCAACCTCTCATTGCTCAGCTGAGTTTATTGTCTCCTGAATTATTCCACCTCTTTCCCCTTCCCCAGCATTTGTGGCCTGGGGAATGATGGCACTTCCTCAGGGGAATATTTAATGGTGTTAATTTGCAGAACTAGAGAAAGGAAAGATGCTCAGAGCTCCCCCCATAAAAAGTACACAAAGATGGGTTTGTCCTTTGCATACAGGCAGTCCTTAGACTGTCAGTCATGCAAGTTCATGGACAGTGATTTCTGACCCAACTTTCTACTCACTCCTGGTTTCTAGGAGGCAGATCATCAGTGAAATACTTAAAGATACAGAAAGTGTACCTGCATTTAAAAAAAAAATAAAATGAATGCTAGTAGCTTGAAATGAAAATGATTTGTTTATGCTCTTTCACAATAAAATATGTTTTCATTTTTTTTTCATCTGCATTGCTGCAGTGATTTGAAAGCCAGATCAAGTTCACCAGGGGCATTATTATAAAACTGGAATTAAAGCTCAGCCTACTCAATTTATCTGTATCATAAAGCAGTCAGAAATGCTGATGGCAGTTGAGCTATTGATAGTTTATCAAGTTTTATGGAGTAATGGAATGTAGATCACCACTACTTGTGTTAATAACGATTTTATAGCACTGTTTTTAAACAAAGGCAATGATTAAAGAATGTTGGTTAAACAACAGGTCTGATAGTTCTCTAGAAAATATTTCTTCTTTCTTTTTCCTTTTTTAATTGAATTCAGAAGCCCTAAGAGTTGCAGTTTACTTATTGCAGGAGAGCGTGTCGATAACCATAAACTGGAGAACAGCTAATAAACATGCATGGATACTTTTAATTAATCCTTGATTGCAAAGTGTCAGAGTGGCAGAGTGTGAGTGGTGGCTGGCTTTGCCTCTCCTTGCACTCCTCCATGTGCTGTACCTGCCCCAACTGCAGCTTGTGTAGTACAGCACCCACATTGACCTGCTCTAAACTGGAAAGCTCATCATTTTGCAACTAGATGTCACTGGTTTGGCATTTTTTAGAATATGTAGAGTGTGCCTAAGTGTGAAACCCAGAAGCATTGATGTGGCTGGTTTTTGTCAGTCATCCTGAAAGATGTCCCATTTTTCAGGAGTGGCTCAAGTGGAGATCTGCATTATCAATGTATCCTGAACAGGAATGGCCATTTGGTGCTGAGGGAACAAAAGTTCTGCCACAGCTGCCCAGAAAAGGCCTCTCCTGCAAGCACAGCTGAACATGGCCAGGTTCCCTGGCAGGCTGGGGAATCCCTGGTCCAGCTCGAGGCACTGAGTGTGAGCTGGAGCCTGTCCTGCTCCTCCTGTCACAGCAGTCACTGCCCAGCCCCAGGGTCTGACACAAGTGATCAGAAATACCACACCAGGCAGGTGTTTCCAGCTGTTAGGAACAAAATTTGGGTTTCAGGAATTCTCAAAACCAATCAGAACAAGATGAAACGTGAGACCTGTCTTGGCTGCTGTCTGAGACGGGCTCAGCGGGGCTGAACCACTGAAACCCTTCTGGCTGTCACCTCACGTCTGAGGGTGCTGAGCAGAGCATTGCTTCATTTCTTGTAAGTGTGAGCTTGCTGATAGTTTATAAGAATCAATTCTTGTCATTTTACTGGCATGAGAGAATTTATAAGTGTGGTTTCTATTATACCCTTTTTTTCTTGGCTAGGGGGGAAATGTACCTTGGCGTTGAGAGGAATTATTTTCAGGCAGGAGTAATTCTTGTAAAATTAATCTGAATTTAATGTAAGGATAAGCATGTAGTTCATCAAATAGAATGTTTGTCAGGGACAAAGCTGGCTTGACTTAGGGAATTTTTTTCTTAATTTATTGGCAACTAAAACAAACTTAATTAGTGATCCATCTATTGAGAAAAAAAGCCAAGCAATTTATCCCTTACAGAAATACTTTCCCTCCCCTCTCTCCAGGCTTAGGTGGAACCCATCACATTTTCATGCCCCTTCCTGCTGCTGTTCCTGCAGGGGATTTCCACCTTCTCTTGAAACTGGAGGGGCTGCTGGGAGGTGCTGGAATCACCTCTTCTCCCAGAGACCAAACCCAGACAGGACAAGAGCTCCAGCCCTGAGCATCCCAAGGGCTCTGCAGAGCTTGCCTCTATCAGGTGCAGGCAGCTGTGGGCTGTAGAGAATTATAAACCCAAAGCATGCACCAGACCTGCCCAGTTCAGCCTGGCTGCCTCTCTGAGAATAGAAAATGGTTTTCTTTACCATGTTGGCAACCACCCCAAGGTTTCTCTTTAGTTCATGTGATGGCCTCTTTGGGGTGTGACCGGGTATTTACTGCTTCTCATCCTTCATTGTTGCACTGTTGTGCAGCATTCCTGGCTGGAGTTTGGAAAGGAGGAAGCAGGACAGGTCCGGGGTCAGCATGCAAGAATTCTCTTTATTCATATTTCTGACTCCATTTATATTCACTGTACAAAAACGACCAATTATTGGCCAAGGCAGCTCATCCCATCACTCAGATTGGTGAACATCCCAATCACTCAAATGCTTGTCTCACAGCAAAAGAATGCAAACATTTTCTTATTTACATGAAAAAGTGTGAGATCTCTCTCTGAGTTCTAAAATCATCGGAAGGCTTTAGCTAAAATATCAGAATGCAAGTTTAAGACATGCAAAAGCAGGGTGACACTTCATCTTTTGAGGTCAGCTAGAGAGTGTGGCCAGACAGAAGGAGCTTTGCATTTCATCCACTGCTCTAAGTTTTGGTGCTGCAAGGGTGGGGCTACAATGGGAACAGAAAGGTGAGAAAAATGTTTTCAGTGAAATTACTGCTATTGTACTGACATAGCCTGGTTATGAAACCACCCTGTCTCCTTTCCTCTACTAGTAGGTACGTCTTTTCTCTGTCACTTCAGAAACTGTGGAATAGCTTTCTTCCAATATTTTAAATCCTTGGAGAAAAATAATAAAAAATAAATTTAATAAATAAATAAATAAATAAATAATGGAGAAAAATCATCTACTTGTAGCTTTAAATTACTGAAATAAGAAGCTGTTAATTTAAGGGTACATTAAACAGCAGCATCCAGCAAGAGAAGAGCTCCCCTCTTCTCATAGCATACCCATTCTGGATCTTTACTTCATTCTGTGTTTGCTTTTTGGTTCCTATCCATCATCTCCTGTATAAATCACAGGTCTAAGAAACTGAACCTATGAGGCAAGCTTAATGTTTTTCTTTCTTCTGTGTTGTTCACGGTAGAGGAAAGAGATGAAAAAATCAAGTAGAAAACTCAGGCAGCCACAAGTAAGCGAAATTCCTCATCCTTCAAAGACACAGGGATTTTTACTGACTTCAAAGCACGCTGTGTCAGACTGATGTTCAGCATGAGACACAAGTCTCACAGTTATTGATGGAACCCCTTAAGGATTTCCTTCTGCAAATACCTGAAGATTAAGCCTGAGCTACTTTATGTGATCTTTTATCATTAAGTTTAACTTTAAATAAGTGAAGAGCCAATCCTGTAAATGTCATTAAGTACCTAAGCCCATCACTGAGACTTCCACACAGCACATTTTGGTGGTGCCTAATCCAGGAAGTCTCTAACTTTTGACAGGTCCTGGATGGTTTGGTGGCTGCTTCCTGTCACAAACAGCAGTGCCTAAATCAGTGTTGTCAGCTCAGTTAGTGCCTGCTGGAATATCTAAACCTTGACCTTCTTAGACCCAGCAGTAACAACTAGTGTGGGTCCAGGGAGAAGGCTGTAAGGGGGTTGCAGTCAAGTGTTTAGAAAACATTTCTTCTTTTTGTTTCTGTTTTTAATTTGTTATATTAGGATAAGAATATGTTTTATGCCTTCTACATATGAAACCAGAAAAGATCTCATTTGGTTTGTTATCTGTACAGTAAGAGTTGCAAGGACTGGTTGTGGAAAGGGCATTAGAAACCCGGGGATGGATAAATTTTTTCAGACTGTTCTGGATATCATTGTTTTGTTAAAGGAAGCTGACTGTTTGAAATACTCAGAGAAATTTTGCAAAGCCAGAGTGGTCCATGGATTCCTATCCTTTATGGAGTGTCTTCTAGACCCTCCTGGGTTCCTGCAGGCAGGGGGATGCTGCTGCTTGGATTCCAGGTCACACAGCTCAAGGTGTTTGCCTGCAATAACTCAATAATGGTCCCTCACCTTCACTCCCATCTCAAGCCTTGTGTGTTGGTTTATGTTATATATCAAGTGTTATACTCATATATAGATATAGATAGAGATAGAGATATATGTTATATATCAAGTGTTATACTCATATATAGATATAGATAGGAAGTTATAGATATATGTTATATATTAAGGGTTATACATATATATAGATATAGATAGAGATAGAGATATATGTTATATATCAAGTGTTATACTCATATATAGATATAGATAGGAAGTTATAGATATATGTTATATATTAAGGGTTATACATATATATAGATATAGATAGAGATAGAGATATATGTTATATATCAAGTGGCTGCTCAGTCTGGTTTTTTAGGAGTTGATTTTTTCGTGCTGTACTGCATTTTTATGCTTTCCTAGGTTTTTTGCCTTTGGTGTGATCTGTGGCCATGAATCAATGAAATGTAGATAACTCAAGATTTTATATGACTTCTGAGTTAACAGAAAGTGCTTGTGGTTTATTGATGTCATTCATGCAAGGTACTGAAGGGCAGTTTCTTATGGATTTGGTTATGTTGTCACAGTGTTTATCAGGCACTTAATTCCAACAAGTTCAATTCTGTCTCAATACCTGTTTAATGACAGGTACTTGCTAAAAATACTTAGCAATAAACCTCTGCTAAGCAGTGGCATTGCTAAGCACTACAAGTTGGGATGTTAAAGGCAACTTTAAAAAAAGTGAACCAAGAAAAAAAGAAGAAAACATTAAAAAGCCCCTAGAAGTGATGGAGGGGTATTTATTGGAATGAATGGCATGGTATTTGTACATTGATGATGGTGTAACACTGCACTGATCAGGCACATCTCAGAAGTCACATGTGTCAATACAGGGGATTTGAGGGATCTTTTTAAAGTGCTAAGGAATGAGAGCAGGAAACCTTCTAAGAACTATGAAAAAGCACCTGCTTGGCTGAGCTGCAAAGGCAAAACACCCAGCTTAGAGCTGCTATTGGTGCCAAAGTGGGTTTTCCTAAGTGTGCACACCTGCTGTGAGACTCCAGGGCCTCTTCCAGCATTTTGTTCTTGGTTGGAGTCTAACTGCCTGTGATCAGACAGAAAGTGCTGACTTGTTACCATTCCCTACATCCACCATGCTGGTGGGGAGAGGGGAGGAAGGCAGGCTGCACTCCTCTGGGTAATTTCAGTGTTGAAAATAAATAACCCAGAAAATGAGCTGGGAAGTTTGCAAGGCTCAAGTGCTTTCTGAATGTCTTTGTGTTTAGGAATGTGCTTCTTACGGGGAGGAAATGCCTCAGGAATGTTGATATCCTTATGCTGTTATTAATGTGAAGAGGCTCCTTCTCCTCTTTTTCTTTCTCAGTGTCTTTTTTGTCCTGGATTGTGAAGTTTTATTAAGAACTGAATTACATTTTCTAAAGGTTTTGCTAATGCCATGGGTGCCAAGAGAATTTCTGTGTCATTGCCTCCAACAGTTTGATCAATATAAAAGTACTTTCCAGGGTCTTCCAAATGTGTAACCAAAGTGAATTTATTCCAAATGCATTTTGAATCATTCATCCTTACCTGAGTGATTTGTTTCAAATGTGAGGATGCAGGTGAAGAAAGGATTGTGGGGTTGCCTTGGCTTTGTATATCCTTTATTTCTACAAAGAAAACATAATTCCAGAGGAGAGAAATACTATAGATATTATTTAGAAACTAATTGAAATAAAGATGTTTGCTATGTAGTTATGGCTGTTTAAAAATAAATAGCCAATCAAAAAAACTCATTATGTGGAGGAGAAATATCTACTGTGAATCCTCAGTTCTCTTCCTAAACCTGTTCAGACTTAATTTGTGGCAGTACACCTGACTTTAGGTGTGATGATTTTATGTGCCTCTCACAGAGCTTCCCTGTGTTCTAAGTGTAACAGCTGCTTGTAAATAAATAAAATCACTGTGTTGTTTTTACTCACAGATTGTAGAGAATTTGTTGGAATGCGTGTGGGGGGGTTTTCTTTGTGAAGATGTTATAAAATGAATTGGAATCAAAGTTAATATTAAGCAATTTATTTCGCAATCCCAAAAATAATTTTAAAGTAGCCACGATAATGGAAAACAACTTCGACTGAGTTGGATGGAAGGAGGGGAGCCACAGCAAAAGGTGCAGTGCCACAATCTCCACACCACAGTGGCTGAAGCTGGGGGTTATGGAGTTTATGGAGTTTTTGTGCCCAAAGGCCAAGTCCATTGTGTCTATGTCCAGGATACATATGCATGTACTTTTTCTTTGGTTGATTTGGTTTTGAAGGGATTTCCAGGAAGAATGTAGTTTTTCTGACTGGATTTCTGGAACTGGGCACCTGGCGATGATTTCATCCGGTCCCCGTGCTGTCCTCCCAGATCGATATCAGATGCTGATCACCTTGAGAATTGCAGTTCTCCTCCCAAGTTGAGGAGCCACATCCTTCATGGCCAGGTCCTTTCGGTTGTAAATTCTGACTTTATCTTAAAATTATAATATGGAAGGGGATGTTGAAAGCCCTGAGGCCAGGGTTTTGCCACATAGCCCTCAGCTGAAGATAAAAATATACTGGATATATTGGATACACGAATTTTATACATCATACATCTCACAGAGGTGAGGAGGAAAAGGTGCAGAGGGGTCCCATGGCCTTGCCCAGTGTCACAGAACGAGTCACCCTCCAAGCCCACAGCACTGCTGGGTCCTTTCCTGGCCAGCTCCAGCCCAGCTGGTGAGGAGGAGCTGTCACAGCCACAGACTCTTACAGCCTGACTCCACATTGACACATCTTGCTTTGTCCCAAAAAAAGGCATTGTGCTCACAGAGCAGGACTTTTGTCAAAACTTCCTCTACAACTTGGTAAGCTGTGGAGTAGAGTTTAGTTGTTGGGTTTGTACTCATTCTGTGTTAAAAAAAGGTGGAGAAACTGGGGAATGGTGAATGAATTACAGTAACTGGTTCTGACCAAAGTCTAATGATAGGAAGCAGAAAGTCTTGACTGTTCAAGTAAATTATTCAAATACCTGCTGAAGGCTTTAAAAAATGTATGCCACTCTCAAGGTTTGTTATGACAGACAATATGCCAAATAATTTCAGTGCTATGAATCCTTGGCAAACAAGTTCTGGCTCATAAAATCTCCTATGCAGGGCAAGCCAATTTTCATTGAGGCAGAGTAATCTATCTTAGTATGGCTGCAGTAGAGCAAAGCTCCCTGCTAAGAGCACACACATTCCAGCAGCCACACAGGATGGTGCTCCTGATCAGCTTGGCAGGGTCATCTCAGGAAGCACATGAAGCTGCCTTGCTGGTGTTAGCAGAGGAAAACATACAATCACACAGAGGCAATTACATGAAAGTGCTTTTATTGGGGTGCCTGGGACACGGCAGGGAGACCCCAAATCAGTGCCCAAATTGCATAGGTGCTTATGATTTTTGTAGTATTTGCATTTAATGTATTCCTCCCCTTAATCCGCCCCTTGACTACCTAACACTGCTTACTCCATCCCTAACTACCAACTCCCATGATTTTGGTTAAAATACTACTCCAACCCCTGTCATACTTGGTCTAGTCAGAACAATCTATTTTAGATTTATTACCCAAGTAAAGTCACACTCGAGTCAACCGATACAATGGTTACNTCGTCTCACCCATTCCACCTTCTCCTGATTCCTATTTTTAGAATTTTATTAACCCTTATATCATCACTGGGTGCATCATTCTTTTGTATCTCCCCACACTTCCTAAAAGTAAATAAAGCTGGAATTGTGGCAATGCTTTGCTGACTGTTTAGTATATATGGTCTTTACATGATTGATGGACAGATGGATTCTGTACTGTGTTTCCATGGCTGAAATAGCATGGAATTCACTACACCCAGCATTTGTTCCACAGGCATTCTTTTTTATTTCACACAGTAGTATTCCAAGAAGGAAACTGCTCTCCCTCTTCTTATTAATCAAATAAAACTTCCAAATTTTACTTATTATCAGGAATAACTTTCTTTTTCTTCTAGTTTTTAAATTCAAGCAGTTTGTATGCTGGTGGCCTTCCACCTCTTCAGAACATTGTGTTTGCTAAATGACCATCAGCAGACCTAAACCCAGCATTGGCATTGATAGTAGCATTGTCAGTAGACACAATGCAGCATTAATTAGAAAGTCTGGCTTGTAGAAAATCACTTTGTATATTTTTGACTGCCTGCATTATCATTCCTAATGAGAATTACATAGGGCTGCTAGCAAACATTTCCATTTGGAGGTGGCTTACACTGCCACAATCTTTTTCTGTGTATGAGTTATCATTTCTGCATATAAAATTAAATAAATTACGTTCCTAAGCTTGGGAAGTTTGACCCATTCAACCACGGGCAGGGACAGTTGCTGAAGATAGTCGTTATCTGCTCTTGTATCTCAGTGCCAAACCCTGTTAGAATGAGCCAGAAAAACCAGAAAAGAGGCAAATCCTCCTCCAGCTGCAGGGTTTGGCTCCAGGTTGTGCCTCTTTATCAGATCTGCTGTGGTTTATCCAGCAGGTTGCAGGTGTGATGTGGAAGTTGTTACACCTGGTGTGTCACCTCTGCTGAGTTTAAATAAAGCTGCTGCCAACAAGTTGTTAAAAAACCCCTCAGCTTCAGTCTCTCTCTCTTTGAGGAGCACTGGAATTCACAATAATCCAAGGAGGAATGATAGTCTTTAGAAGTGGTGTGTGAGGGAAAAGGAAACAAAGGGAATTACTCTTAGTTTATTCTCCTCAAGATCAGAATCTATCATTTATTAGTCATAATAAAATAAAGGTAGAAGAATTCCATGGAGCTTTCTGCCAAGACTTTTACCAGTGAGACTCTCACAACAGCAAAACATAGGAGAGCCAGAACTTTAGGGAAAAGGAAGGATTGTTCAAAACCAAATCCCTGACATTGTGGGGGAGAAGGAGTGTTGATATCAATCCAGCTGGGGAGGAGGATGGTGGGTGATGCCTGCTCCCACAGTCCTTGAGAAAGAGGCTGTGCTGTAGCACAGGGAATGTGTTCATCCTCATCCTGGCTCTGCATATTCCTTTGGGATGACATGAACAGGAGTGGGTTTTTATAGATTAAAAGGTGATGTTTTAGGAGGGTAATATAGATAGAGACCAGCTTATTTTATGGTAATTTCATTTTCCTGGAGGTTTGCACAGTCAGTGCAGTACTTTACTGCTCTCCCTGCACAGCACTCATGTTTCAGCTGGAACTGTCCTGGGGGAATGGAGCTTATTGATACCAGGCTTTCAGGGATGTAAACAAATCACACAGAAACATTTGTTCCACGTCCAGGAAATATGGCACACGCTATTACAGTCTAATTTAAAAGGAGATATTAATAACTAAAAGCTGCCCATCATAATTTATTCCAGAGTTTAATGGAGGATAAATGCTTTGTATCACAGAGATCTGGCTCCCATTTTGCTGTCAGGTTGTATATGCAGCAATTCAGCCTCGGGTGAGAGTGAGTTTGTGGGGTGGAGAAGGGGACAGCAATTTGAGTTTGAAAAAATATCTTATGTAATTAAGATCTCTTGGTAGTACAAACTATGTTCAAATAGGTTTATAATCTAAAAATAATCACTCACAGTGGGAACCTAATTTCAATAATACGATAGAGAACTTTTATTGTACCCCTTGAGGCAAATTAAAGGTATATTTGTGTTAAAATAGATTTTTAAAGTGCATTGGGCAGGGTCCTACCACCCTTAGTGGTTCTATACAATCTGCTAGGATGCAGCACAGTCTGATTCCTTATAAACACTGGAGCAGCACCAGTGCAGGGATCCCTGGCACGAGGTGCCTCAGCCCCGGGCACGGCTTTCCAGGAATTTTGCAAACCAGTGCTGTGGGTTTTCCTCACCTCAGCAGCAAGGGAAACTTCCCTCTGTCCCAGGGAAGAGGATAGAGCTCTGCCATTCCAGCTCTGCCCTGCTGCAGCTGGGCCTTTCTGCCTTCCATGCCAGGTGGTTTCTTTGGTCACCCATTGGCACTGCTGAGCAGTCACCATTGCAATTTCCCATTCAGCTATTTCTGCAGGGACCTTAGCCTGGATATATCCAATGTCTCCAGGAGTATCTGAAGTGAAAGAGGAAAAAGAAGTAAAGCTAGCATATTGAACCCAAATGTAACCATTTCCCTCAGGATTTGAGGCTTTCTGTGCTTTCTGTAATTGGTGATGCTGAAGCTTTTGTCAATGCTTCATTTGTTATTGTGAGGTTTAAGATGAGCCTGGACACATGCATCCATGGTGTTTTGGGGAAGGATGAGATGTGTTCAGTTTTACTTTGGGTAAGCCTTTCATCAGGCAGCTTTTATTCAAATCTGCCTTTGCTCTGTATTTTGTGCATACAGCAAGATACTGAGATACTTGTGAGCCTTCATTTAAGACCTTGTTTGCTTTGAAACTGTGGACTGTGGTCTGTGCTGTATCAAGATCTCAAGTCTGTCTGCTGGAAGTCTGTTTGCACAAGCCAGGTGTTACAGAGGTGTCCCTCTCAGAAGCTATCAGTGATACACAGAGGATCTCCAAAGCCATCGTGACATACTGATTATTACTGAAAACTAGGTTGTTTTCATACAAATTGGGACAGCAGGAACAGGGGTCAATGAAAAGGAGAGAGAGGGATTGTCATTGCACGTCTGAAAAATAAAATATCTGTCTTCCCCCTGAACTATCTGCTCAGACCTTGGGAACTGGTTGGGTGGTTTTTCCTGGTTTTTTCCTGGTTTTTCTGCTTGTTTACATCGTACTGTATTTCCTTGAAGTCAGCCATGTCATCTTTTTGTGATTAGCTGTGGTAGATCCAGTCATGGCCCCTGGAGCTGCTTTCACGTCAATACAGAGCTGACAGTAACATCTGGAATATGAGGGGGGAAATGGCAGGGAAAGCTCTGCAATCCCAGCCTGTGTACCCTGTATGTGACAGGAGGAGTGACAAGGAGGGGGTTTCTGAGCTCCTGAGCCATTTGCAGCTTTTAAGATCTAAATATTTAAATCCTGGTAGCAGCAGGAGTGCAGGTTTGCATTCCATCATGTGAGGTGCACAAATGCACTGTGGACAGAAGCCAGGGTGAAGCTCCTTGGACAGGAGGTTTACAGCTCAAAGACAGAAGCTGTCCAAGGGTTGTGGGCACAATCCAGCAGGCAGCTGAGTCCCACACAGCCACTCACTCACCTGCCTGCAGGGGGACGAGGGGGAGAACTGGAAGGGCAGAAGGGAGAAAATGTGTGGGTTGATAAAGTCACTTCAACAGAGTGACAGAGCCAAAGCCGTGCACACAAGGAGAGCAGAACAAGGAAATGATTCCCCACTTCCCATGGTTTGTGTGGGTGTTGATCCACCCCCAGGAGAGCAGGGCCCCATCATGTGCGATGGTGACTTGGGAGGACACAAACTCCATCTTCTTTCTCCTCCTAAATCTCCCCAATCTCTTTGTAAAAGGGCATTCCTTCAGACTGTGCTGTTTAGCACTGACAGTGTGTGCTGCCCTGACTGCAGGAGGGTGTTGGCAGAACATCCTTCCTTTAATTGGCAGAAAGACTGGCAACCTCAGAGGATGTCCTCTGAAAAATGTTCATTTCTAATGGCTGTGTATTAGCAGCCTGTGCCTGCTTGCAGGTTCTGATTAAACATGGCATCTTGAGGCTCCTCTGTTAAAGTTTTCATACAAGTTCCTGCCTCTGAGGATATACAGTTTTTCTTCAGCTATCCTGATTTCTTTACTAGTGTCATCTTTTGTTCCAGAAAGAAGCCAAGCAGTGTGAGCAGCATGGAGCTCCTCTTGTCACCTCCTGCTGAAATCCTTTACTGTCTCCTACTCCTCCCCACTTTATCACTGATGTTCCTGCTGGCCAGCAATGTTGTTAACACTAAAGACCCATTCAATCCTAATTCCAGCAGGAATAAGAAAGGTCTCCAGCATCAGACAACTTAATATGCACATTGAGGGCTACTCCTCAAGGTGAGTATGGCTCTGAAATCACAGCAAGATCCACAGCTGCTACTTCCAGAGAGTGCTTTTGCTTTCAAATTCCTGTCCCCATTTCAGATGGAGCAGTGGCCCCCTGGGTAGGGAGATCCCATTTTCCTCCCAAGTGCTCGAAGCACTGCTCTCTGCAGAGCATTCTCTACCTGTGTTGAGACCATTAGCAATATTCCAAGAGATTTCCAGGGCAGGAGCCTGCCTGCAGTTTTGCTTTCTTGCAAACTATTCTGGTTTTCTGCCCTAGCACCTTCTTAGCACGTGCTCCAAAAATTTTAACTGAGTAAATTACGGTCTGCTGTCATCAGCCCCCAGCATCAAATACCTCAGCAGTGAGACAGAGCTGCCAGGGAGCTGAAAGCTTTTAATCCTACATACAGATCCACCACCCATCATTTCAGTCAAATGTCTTTTCAAGGATAGACTGACAGATTTAAGTCCTAATGGCAGTCTATAAATTCTGCAAGACAGGCTTTTAATATCCTACTCTATGGCTATGCTTTCTAATTCTCGAGAATTTTCAATCTATTCCTCCTTCCTCATCCCCTTTCTAAGAAATCATCACAGATCTTGAAATCCTATCATTATTTTATCCAGGTGCCATAAAATGAATCTTTGATGCCAATGAGTTTTTCAGAAACTTCTCCCCATTTAAAAGAACGAAGGCTAGAAAATGTTTTGAATTTTTTTTGATCCAAAACTTCTTATTTGGAAAGGTGCCTCTCTGGGCAGTATTCTACTGGAGAAAGTAGCAATTTTCACTTTTCAGGTTGTAGGATACAGTTTCAAGGGCTGCTGTTGATGTTTCCTGTAGCCTCCCTTTAAAGATTGTGCTGCCAGCCAACAGACACTTTGGATATGGGGTGAAACAGGACCTTCTTTATCTGCACAAGTGCTGAGGAACAGAGCTTTGGTCCTGCCTTTGCAATGAGCTCAGGGGGATGTAGGTAAAGGAAGATTGTCAGAGTCTGCATAATAATCCACTAAATAATAATAACAAATAAATAAATAATCCACTAAAATAAACAAATAAATAAATATTAATATTAATGAATAGATGATAATAATAAATTAATAATTAATGGTTAACAGTAGAAATAATAATTAATAAAGAATAATCCACTAAATAATAATAACAAATAAATAAATAATCCACTAAAATAAACAAATAAATAAATATTAATATTAATGAATAGATGATAATAATAAATTAATAATTAATGGTTAACAGTAGAAATAATAATTAATAAAG
>VWYP01001998.1:0-26915 GCA_013400435.1 Pycnonotus jocosus | reverse complement strand
TACCCTACCCTACCCTCCCTTGCTTTGTCCTACCTTACTCTACTCTACAGTGCTCTACCCTACCTTACCCTACCCTACCATACCCAACCCTACCCTACCCTACCCTACTGTACCAAACCCTACCTTACCAAACCCTAATATACCTTACCTTACCCTGCCCTACGCTATCCGACCCTAACCCTAATTCAAACTCCACCTCTTAACCTTAACATTACCTTTATCCTACCATACCCTACCCTACCATACCCTACCCTGCCGTACCTTATCCCACCATGAATTAGCCAACCCTACCCTACTCTTCCATAGCCAACTCTACCCTACCCTACCATGACCCCTAACCCTAACAATTACCCTACCTTACCCTACTCTACACTACCCTACACTACACCAAACTAACTCCTCTCTTAGAGAGAACAATCTGTTCTCTCTCACTCGGGAAATAAATGTGTTCCCACATTATTTATTTCTTATATTACTGCTCTTCATCTTCTTTAAAAGAGAGAAAAAAGAAGATTAATTAAGCCCGATGGTGCCAATATAATTTGTGCTTCACTTGATATAGATACACCAGAGGAAGCTATTTGCACATACATGAAAAATGAAATAACTACACAGGGAAAAAAGGTTGCAGCATGCTGAACAGAAGTTATAGATGCCTCAGGAAGAGAGAACAGTATTTTTAAGTTATCAGTTAAATTAAATACTGATACAAAGTCATTGATAGTAGGGAAATTATCATCTATTGACACTATAGCCATGTCAGGATTTAATTTAGCCTTCAATATAATGTCTTCATCAGAGTTTTGTAGTTCTTAATAATAAAATACATGCCAATAGTTCTGATATAAGTATAGTGGTATAAATCCCATCTCAATGTTTATTTTGGTTCTAAAATGTTTCTTCTTTTTATCTAGTTAGAATTTTCCTTCTATTAATTTAAAGCCATTACCACTTGCCTTTTCAGCAATATGTCCTATAAAAAAGTTTGTCTCCATCTTTCTTATAGTCCCCCCTCTAAGTACTCAAAGACCATCCAGACCCTTCTCTTCTCCAGGCTGAATCACTCCAAATCTCAGACTTTCCTCACAGGAGAAGTGCTCCATCCTTCTGATCATCTTTTTGGCCCTCCTCTGATCATGCTAAAACAGATCCATATCTTTCCCATGCTAAGGATCCCAGAGTTGGATGTGGTATTCCAGGTTAGATCCAAGAAGAACACAGTGGAGGGGCAGAATCACTTCCCTTGAACTGCTGGTCACACTCCTTTTGATGCAACCCAGGATACTGCTGGCTTTTCAGGATATGGGTGCACATTGCTGCCTTAGACACAGATTGAAATTTACAAAAATTAGACTAAAATAAACTTTTGAATTCCCTCTCCTTACCCACATACAGGGATCCCAGATTTCAAAAATGGCCTTGTTTGTCTTCCTCAGTAGTCAGATTTGGGCAGCATGGCTTTCAATTCTCCTTCCAAAACACCTCAGGCAGAGGTCACAGTGTGCTTTGAATGTTGTGAACTACCACCAACTGCAAATGATTGATACTAGTTTTGCATGGATAGCCAAGGGACAGTCTGTTATGGTAATCTTGTCTGTCAAAACAGTGCACTGTCATCTCCTGAGTGTCCAAGGTCATATTACACCTCTTTTCTTCTCACAGCTGTTTGCTGCAAGTGGCATGGAGAAATAACTGTGAATCTGAAAAAACTGGACAACATGGCTACTAGTAACAGGGACAAAAATCAGAGCAGAAGATTAACAAGGAAGAAGCCAGAGAATTAATAGTGAGCCTTGACACAATAACTATCCATTCCATTCACAAAATAAATATATATATAGTGCTTGGCAATGATCTTATCTCTGTATTGCAATAGTTTTGTGTCCTTTCCATTAGAAAGTGAGTTATTTGGTATGTGAAAGATGACAAAGGTGGGAAAATGGGTAAACAGGGATAAGTCATTGAACGCAAACTTCAACATTTGGAAATTGTCAGTAACATGCAAACAAGAAAAGCTGCTAGCAGCAGTTAGAGTCTGGATGTCAGAAATGTTTGGTTTTCACTCTTGTAAAGGGCTCTTTCTGTGAAATTTAATTACACAATTAAAGTCATAAGTGTTTTCTGCACATGTAAGATCCACAATCTGCTGAGCAGAGTAGCTCTGTTTTGCAGCTTTATACTCAACAAATCCTGCTGTAGAAATTGTCTCAAGTTTAGCCAAATAAACTGCTTATATCTAACTGGGGCCTCTAATGGCTAGTAAATAAAGATCCTCCTTTTACAAATACCACAGCATAAATGGTGTGTACTGGGAAATATACACACATTCCTGATATATCCAAGCAGGGCCATGTGAATGGACAGCAAATGTAATAATTTTGCATAACAAAATCACATTAACACCTCTGTTAAGACAAGATTCACTTGGGAGAAAAGCAAGCTGTGGTACTTCATGAGGACGATGCTCCAAATGCTATCAGAAAGAATGAGAATTTAATTTATAAACCTCTATTTAACTCCGTGTCATTCCAAGAGTTTTCCTGCACAGTTGCATCATGATTACATGTACAAGAGAAATGGAGCAGTAATAACATGAATAAAGATCTGCAATTCAATATATAGAGCTGAGGATTTTGCTGCCTATCATATTACATCATCATAGCATACAAGCAAGAACAAAAGTCAACCACACTTAAAAAAATACTAAAGAGAAGGATCACATTAGGAAAATGGCTCAAAGAGCTGCATATGCAGGGAGTACGGGAACAAAAGTTAAAAGACATAGAAGTTTCTAAATAGTTTTCAAAAGTGGCAATGGTTTAGCGTAAGTTCCTATATAGATTCACACTTAAATTTACAACTTCTTATGTTTCTTAAACTTGGACTTACATTCAAGTCCACTTGAACCAGGTCAGGATGACATTCTGTGTTCTACTCTGTAGTAAGCATTATTTTCTAGAAAGTCTCAAGAAAAAGCTTCTAACAGCACAGATTTTATGCTGTGATAAGGATATATTTTTCTGAAAGCTTAATTTGACTTTCCAACATTTGGGAATTGTTGTAGACTAGGAGATCGTTTGACTACATCTATTTCATTTTGATTAAACAGATAGCAAGATAGATATTTGTTTAAAGAAAGCAATTTCTACAGCTGTGCACAGACTTACACAGTGCAAAACCATGATTTCCAGCTAACAAAAAAGACTTAAACCAGTTCAAAAACCTTTATCTGAACAAAAGTTGATTTTGTTGACATAGCACTCAACTAGTGTTCGTAAATTGCCGTGATGAATATTAACCAGCTGTTAGTGTCCTATTCTGGGGAATGTTGTTTTATAAAGCTGTCCTCCTTATGAGACTGTTTTACTGGTACTTTTGATACTGCTTTTGAGCAAATGTGTGAAGAGTTTAGAAACTGGCAAAACATAAGAGGCAACTTTAAAAAAAAAGGCATAAAGTCAGTTTCTCAAACTCATTCTTTCTAGTCTTTCAGGTTCATTAAATTTCCTATATCTCTAATCCCTAAAATTCTAGTGGTTTTAGCTGAATTGCAATTTGCTCTTTTCAGGATTTTTTTTTTCTTAATCCAGGGCATTTGAAAAACAACAACCAAAGTTGGAGTTTTTTAATGAAAAAAGGCTGTGTAAACATTTTCCCTGTAATGTGAAAACCTCTCTTCCACTCTTGCAAAATATGTGACTGATTTCTGCTTTCACCTCCAATAAGCTGCTCTCCCTTTCTCAGTTTGAGAAACTTTATTAAAGCATTTCCTTTATGTTATATTTATTCTTTGGAGTTTAAAACTTTGAATTTGGTTTGATTAAGACTGGTGTGGATTTTTTTTTTCAATGCTTGATCATTTTCATTAGGATCATTTATATTCCTCAGAGAAAACTAGAAGAAAAGGATAGCATTTCTACTTCTCCAATTCCTGTTTTGTCTGGATTGCCCTATTGTTTGGTGGACTATGTCCACCAAACACTAAACAAATCATGTGTATCTTTATTTATTCATTATACTCTGTATTTAATATGCCCATAAATTTATTAGCTTATCCATCTTCTGTTCGCTTGTAAACTGAACCATACCAGAGGTAGAATAATTTAATATTATTCCAATAATTATTTCAGATTATTCAGAATATATTTCAAAGATATCTTTCAGTGCATGAGGAAGAGTCAAGGCTTCTGCTTCAAAATATATGCATATATATTTCTTCTGTCTGAATCTTGGACAAAATCATCACTGCTGATATTCTTTTTCTCTTGTAAGGACATAAGTAACAGTGCCTGGAGTGCTGTCATTTATTGAATATCTTCCTGAAAGGAAAGGGATTGACTGACTATGACTGTTACAAAATTCTATAACTCTAAATACTAGAATAGATTACATTCCAAATAATATATTTTCATAAAGGAATTAATTCTGTGCAACAGTCATCTTCCTCCAAGACATGTTAGCTCAAGGCTCTTGACTGGGCTGATTACTGCTAAATATATATAATACATACCGAATGCTCTTTAAGAATGAAAACTGAGAACAGTTTTGATGCTGTGTTCTCTGTATCTGCCAATATATCTTGGAATATTAAAAGTGCCAAAGTAACACCAGATTTTAAAACTTTCCTTGTAGAGGGCAGAATTTGCAAGTATGAAGCAACTTCTCTACCCTTACATTCCCACCTTAGGTTGCAATAATCAACTCCACACAATTGTAAAAACATGTAAATTCAGAGCAGTAAGATTGGGTTTTTCTTGGTCAGTCTACAAGACATGAGCTTGACTGGGACCTTAGACAGTAAATAAATGAAGATGTTTTCACTTGGTGAAAAACAGTGTGGCCAGCAGTACTGGGAGAGAGATCACCCCCTGTACTCAGCAGAGGTGCAGGCTGCACCTCAAATCCTGTGTTCTGTTGTGGGCCCCTCTACAGGAAGGACATTGGGGTATTGGAGTGGGTCCAGAGAAGGGCAACAAAGATGGTGAAGGATCTGGAGCACAAGCCTTATGAGGATGCTCTGAGGGAGCTGGGCATGTTTAATCTGGAGAAAAGGAGACAAGGAGACTCAGAGGTGACCTTATTGCCCTCTACAGCTCCCCGAAAGGAAGGTGTAACCAAGTGGTGATCAGCCTCCTTCCCAAGCAACAAGTGACAGGACTAGAGGAAATCACCACGAGTTGTCACAGGGGAGGTTTTATTGGATATTAGGAAAATTTTCTTCAGTTGTCAAGAATTGGAACAGACTCTCCTGGAAAAGGGTTGGATCACTAACTCTGGAAGTATTTAAAATACATGTAGATGTAACACAAAAGGATATGGTTTATGCATTAACTGTTAGAATCGATGGTCTTTTAAGTCTATCTCAGCCTTAAAGATTGCTTTGATTCTATGATTCTTTGTTGTCTCCTGCACTGGGACTACTTAAGCACCCTCAGATATACATTTATGTCATCAGATCTGAAGATGTGCTGATGTAATTTTGAAGGTTATTGAAGATTACAGAATTCCAAAAGACCTAGGAAAAGAAGAATAGTCACAGCTCCTTATATTTATTTATTTATTTGTTTTATTTTAAACTTGTAAACCAGAACTACCATAGGCTAAATGCCCATTCTTCAACATTCAAAGCTTCTTTCTTAGTTCAGGCTGGAGACCAAGTCATTGAGCCATTAACCCAGGTTGAACTGCTGCCCAGGTTGTGCTGCTGGCTGTGGCTCACACCTCGTAGAAGTTGTATTGATAAAAATTCCCAGCTCTATCTTCATGGCATGCTTCAGTACTACTTAACAAGCCTCAGGGTAACAAATCTTTTTACTGTTCTCACATGGCATATTTGTATGAGAATCTGTATGACTCAAGCCAAAGAAACATGGCTAATTATTGGCAGCAGAAAGAACACGAAGAGGTCAGGAAAATATTCCATGCTATCCAATGTGCATTCCAGACTGTAGGCATAGGGAGCAATAAGAATTTAGACGTGATAACTGTGCACAGTTCCATGATGAATGGTGCAGCCTGCCAAGCCATTCTCCACCCTACATGCTGATGGCTGAGTCTGCCTTCCAAGTCTTCATTCCACAGACTTGGAGCACACTTATCTACTGGGCTGGTGTGGCACTATCAGTGAGACACCAAAGACATTAATGTGAAATCAGCTAGAAAACCCAGGTGAAAGGAGGGGGTGAGGGAGAGAAACTCACATGCATGGGAACTCTCAAGACCCTGGACTCCTGGTGCAGGCCCAAGGTCAGCTGAACAGAATTGGGTTAAACAACTTCATTTGCTGAAGCCAAATGACTTCAATGCTGTGAAACAGCAGCTCCAAAAATACAGTCAAGAGTACTGCATCCCAAAGTGTCATGTAAACTATGGGATGGAAGAAAGATAGAAAATTATTTCAGAAATCTCTCTTTGCAAATGCATTCCATAATCATAAAACTACATAAGAGAAATCACTTCTTTTTTTTTCTATCTTTAAGTGGTCTCCGGAAAGGAAGGACTAATGGATGTATGTCTAAGAGAAGCCCTGAAGCCTTTTTTGGAATTAAATGCCTAAATACCTACTACAGCAAAAACCTCCTAACCCTTGTGTAAAATGATGACACTTGCAACTCTTCAGGACTTCTGGTGGACTATCTGTTTGATAGATTAAGTGGGACTTCTCATTTTCACATTTAATCTGGGTTTTCAAATTAGTGATGGCAGCATTTCTTGACTCCATCTAAGCACCTTAGTGAGTTTTTTTGTTCCTTTTCCCCACGCTGCTGTAGGCTGTTGCAGCATCCCCCACTAGGCTAACTGTGTGATCTAGTTCGCTGGTTTTCCTTTAATCTTGACCTGTCTTGTGACAGACTTTTTCACAACATGGGGACCAAAATAGACCTTTAACAAGGCTGCTGTAGAGAACTAACTGAATTATGTATGAAAAAATAACAGTATCATGTTGGCCACTGACATTCAAACAGCTTTTTGGTATATTCTGAGTGCAGCTTTCATAGAATGCCCTTCTTAAGATTCCAGGGTTGACCTCCATCCCTTTTCTTGTGTCATATATTGATTTTTTAAGTGAGAAACTGTGCTGATCATACTTTTATTGCAGTGATTCTATATGCTGTACATACATATTTTAGAAATCAAAGGCAGAACACAATTTAAAAAAATGTTCATATGATCATATAGCGATTTTATAGGAGGAGGAAATGTTTGGGGCAGGAAATCTGGATGCTTTACTTCCATAAGACAAGGAAGAGACCAAAATAAGCAGTAGTAAATTATTCAAAATTGGGTGGAGTTTGCACACAATTAAGACCTTGCATTCTAACTTCAACAGCCCCAGAAGAAAACAATCACACATTGCCTCAAAGCCTGAATTCAGTAGCAGAAAAATCTAAACATGCAAAGCTCAAGATTGCTTTGTTGCTGCAGGGCTTTTTTCCATAATCTAGCAATTACAATATTTGCCTGGTACTATGAACAATTCCCTCTACAGCACTCTGCAGCTCAGCCTGATGCAAACAAGCTCATGACTCTATGCCAGATTTTGTCTTCAGATGCACATGCAGTAATCCCTCTGATACACGTAAGAAAAATTCCTTCCAAAGGAAAAACTGAGA
Source organism: Pycnonotus jocosus (assembly GCA_013400435.1). Lineage (NCBI taxonomy): Eukaryota > Metazoa > Chordata > Aves > Passeriformes > Pycnonotidae > Pycnonotus > Pycnonotus jocosus. Next base: position 19,302 of record VWYP01001998.1, on the reverse strand, counting down.
ATTTTACCTCAGGCTTGAATCCCAGTCTCTGTCAGCATTAACAAGAGTAAGGTAGCAATAGAAAAAGTATGTCACCAACCCTCTCTAATGAAAATTACAAATTATAAAATAAAATAATAAAATAAAGCATATTTGAGAAAGCTAATACTGTGAGGATGAAAGTTACAGTGCTTAATTTAAAATGTGTTAACACAGCTATTTCACACCTTGACATTTTGAAGAGAATCACACTCAGTAAGATTTGTAGCTCTCCTTGGAAGGCTATGAACCTGTAAATCAAGGTATAATTTGATCAATGGCCTAAAAATGTAGGGGTTTTCTTTCAACCCAAACTGTAGCTGTAAAATACCAATATTCTTCTTTTCACTTGTGTTTTATAGAGTGCTGTTTCTGTGAGAAAATATCAAAGGACATAATTTTTTTAAAAAAGTGATCAGACCTAGAAATAATTCATCATTAAATTAAGATATCAAAGGTGATACTTCTATTAAATGTACTTTTTAATTAAAAAAATAAAGAATCAAGGTTAATTTTTAAGACAGAATAATCAATATCTGTGAATAGTGATTCACCAGAGCAGTTTTTTATACAGCAGTCTTAAGAGTAATTGAAATAAAAATTAGAAGGATATTTTCACATGAAGTTTTATACCATATTTTCTAAACAAAAGTGAAAATTTTGGCAAAAAATATTCTAGAGGTATGTTAGAGAAGGTAATTAGATATTTACCTGAGGTTCAATTACTCAAAAGCTTACTACGTTTTTGATTAACAACTAACAAATATTTATTAAAAATTGTAAGTGGTTACACAATATTTCCAGAATTCATCTTCGCCACATCTTTAGAGCAAGCACACTTCCATACTAAGTGCTGAGCATAACTTATTCCTGAGGCATCTTTTCTTCACTGGTATTTTAATACCAATTGAAATGTCCCTGTTATTCCAGACTCACTACTGGATTTCAAAAATGCACCCCCAAGTATCCATGGGGGTTTTATTCTGTATGTGAAGAGTACCAGAAGATTCATTTTTTTCACTTGGTTTAAAAATTCATAAAATTGTTTTTCTTTGAAAAATCTGACTTCAATTTAAGGGAAAAATACTAATCATTCTTATGTACAAGTCAGTAGTGTACTGTGTAGAAAAGAAGGGGAAAAAATCAAACCAGACGTAGAAGTTAACATCACTTAGTAGACCACACGTAAAGTAATTCTTGTCAAGGGTTACAACACAGGTGCAAAATATGATGTGACTGGAGTGATATACATGTACTTTCTCATCAGCTACATTCTCTCTATACAGGCCACATGTTTGCCAACAAAATTCAATAAATAAAAGCAGGCACGGTTTAATCTTTCCCTCAAACACAGAAATTCAGCTTCACGCTGAGAAGTGGGCATGTATAACCAAACATTTTTGAAAATTTGGACAAAAGAGCTTCTCAGCAATGACCAGATGTTTCTGCTCATGCAGAAAACAAATTTACCACTAGCTACTAATCTTTGTCTCCTCCAGCTGCTTCATTGTACTCAGTAGTAAACCTTGACCTGATAATATCTTATGCTCTTCTTTTGAAATATCCTTCAAGAACATCAAGAAAAGACAGAAGAAGAACATTCCACTAAAAAGAAAATAAAACCAAAATCCACAAGATCAAAAGGATTTTAATTTCGTTTTGAGATATGCTTCAGTAATTCTTGGCAAGACTTTCTTTTCTTGGTAGAACACTTTAGGATAAAGTCAAGTAAACTTTTGCTTAGGTCCTTGCATGTACTTTTTTAAAAGCAGTTTGTTTCTCCAGAGGAAACAAAACTACTATCTTAAGACTAGAGTTCCCATAAGGATATTAAATAGTTGACAAAAATCTTTAAAAAATAGCCTTCACAGGACACCAAAGAGTTCGGGATGAACAGAATTCATCTCTCATTCAAGTGTGTACAGAAAGTATTGGTCTCATCTGTGAACATCTGTAAACCATGAAAAAACTGTGGTGTCTTGGTGTACATAGACACAGAAGACTGTCAGCTGTCAGCAGTACAATTCCACAGTTGTCCTATGCCATACACTCCCAGCAGGTGTGCAGTGAAATAACCTTGAGAACATAATGAAAAAAAAATGGAAAAACAGTGATGGATGTTACAAAGTAATTACTAGATGGCAGTTCTAAGCCTAAAAGGGAGGGAAGATTCTGCCATTATAGATGACTCTGAAAGAAATTTTTGAGTTTCCCAAAAACATTGTCCTTTTCCTCATTTCTCCACTCAGCCTAATAAAATATTAGATATTTCTGAGATATTTTCTCTGTTATGTTTCATAGATATCTTTTTTTGTAATCCTCTCTTAGAAGAGGTAGCACTTTATAATATAATAAACAGACAAGCACAATCTCTATACATTATTAAGATAGTAGGTAAATTTATTCAACTATTAAAAAAATAAAATAGTTATGCTCATAATAAAAAGTTTCATAGCACAGTATCAAACTCTGAAAATCAATAAAGACTTGCCAATTAGTTGTTGAATCTGGTGTAGTTATAGGATTTCACCCTTTCTTTACTTGCTAAGATGATCCTTCAAACATGTTAGATATAGAAATAGTCCACAAAGAAACATATCTTATTGAAAGAGAAAAGGGAAATGAAAATCTACACCTTCCACTTCACAAAAATAAACCCCAAAACAAAACCATAAAAAACAAACAAACAAAAAGTTTTGTATATTTTCAACTAATTTCAAAAACATCTTAATATACCCATAACTGAATTATTTAATCTAGATCCTATCTTCAATACTGTTTTATTCAAATTATTTTTTAAAAAAAGGTCCTAAGATGTTTCAAATTAAAAGGTTATTGCCATCAATAAATAATTTAGACACAGTTTAAAATTCATACTGTTTCCAATTTATTTTTGGATACATGTGGTACTATATATTTTCTCAGTTTGTAGTAGAAAATCAGAGTCTGTGGGGATAACAAGTGACACTCCTTTTTTTCACTTCATAAAATGAAAACTCTGCTTGCCAAAGTAGTTGCAGGAATTTAGCTCAAGTATCAATCTACTCTCCAATACACTTACATTGTTAGGAATTCACAAGAAAGTAATCTTAAGGTACAAGGCACTGTTGTGGATTTTAGTTTTCTTTGCTCTACAAATATTTGAAAACTACATTCTGCAATAACGGTCATAAATGCAACAACAAATTATACTCTTTTTTTCCATCTGAGAAGGACATTGATAAGGAAAATTCAAAATTTTGTAGTCAAGACCAACCAATTACTCTCATAAAAATCACCAATTTGATGTTTCCCCTGGCAGACCATCAAATAGCCTTTTTTCTTTCAGGAAAGCAAATAGGCAAGCTCTTCATGAAATATGTGAATGTGAATTAGTTTATGGACTAACTCAGTCTGGACTGTAGACTTCAGAAATATCCTATACAATTCTCCTCATTCTGTCTGATTTTTGTACTATCACACTCTGTACAATGATCAATAAATACCTGTAGTTGCTCTGGCTGCCTATGTGAGGGACTCTTACAGTACAGTGAAAAGAACAAGTGTCGTGAACCAAAATAAAGATGTCTGTGCCATAAGAGGCATATATTAATGACTAAAAATATTTACTCATCGCATGTGTGTACAAAATTTTTCATGTACAAAAGATTTTGTGCTTGCAGTTTCTGTTGGGAGGGTTTTTTTGATTGGCTTGTTAGTTGGTTTTTCCTTTTCTTTTTATTTAAGGAAAAGAAAACAACTAATCACCATGGAAATGGTAAAAAAAATAATAAATGGTGAAGATGTATGTTTGTTGTGTAGCTGTTTGTCGCTTCTCATCCCCCAATTCCCCCCACTAATTATCTGAAAGACCATGGGACTACTTTATGAAAAGTAAGTTGTTTGGAGAGCTGTTGGCATGCCTCTAAACATGGCATTAATTAATCTATGGGGTGTTTTTTATTTCCTCAGATGAACCAAAAAAGTTATTTAGCATTCCAGAGATTTCTGCTAGCATCAAGCCAAATTGCAGACCTACTTTCATACCATCTTTTGTGCCATGTACTCTGTGGTAATTGCAACCTTGGGTTACATTAGGCAGACTACATTCTGCATCTTCTAAGCTGAAAAACAATGAATAGAAAGACAGTGTCATAGATGGCTATACTGCAAATTTTCCAACAGTGTAAGTCCCACAAATTTTTGTGGGCAGATCTGTCATGTAAGAGTTCACATTAAAATTTTTTTTAAAAAAATTAAATAGGAGTTCCACTTCAGCAGAGAGAATATTTGCTTTTCTGCTGGACAACATACCTGTATGTTGCAGTTATATCTAAACATTGACAGCACTGCTGAGGCCATTTCCCAGTAAAGTTCACTTTCCCCATTCCCAGTCTTTTGTTACCTAGATTTCCTGATGCCAGGATGACAGAGATTTTAGCAGAAAGAGTAACTGGCACATATTACATCTTCAGTACCAGAGTTCAGGGTGAGCTCTACAAAACATGGTAGCAATAATAATTGAATCATAATCCATAGGTGAGGTATTTATATCATGATGGAGCTGTGGTGGGGGTGACACGGTTTCCTTGGAATCTGGCATAGCATGTGGAAAGGATTTGTATTTTTATGGTGCTCTGTTTCCAGTGAGGACAGGGTTAATTTATGCAGTAGCCAGGTGTGGGTACAGGTAGGACCTGGAAGTTGTTCTGTGCCATCTCACACCATTGTCAGGAGCAGAAGGAATGCATAATATCTGCAGGCAAAATTGAGTAAGGGTGGCAGGGGGAGAGGCTGGGTAGCGCCAGTTCTGAGCAGCCACATTTGAATCTTTTGCCTCTCTTGTACATTTTGTTATTGGTATTGTTGCTGTTACTGTCCATTTTCTTAATCATTGCTGTTTCCAGTAAATTTTCCTTGTCTCAATCTGTGACTTTTACCTTTTGTCTCCAATTCTCCTGTCCAGCCCACCACAGGGAAGGCAGAGGGAGACCAAGGGAGCAGCACATGGTTCCAGTGGTAGCACTAATTTGAGGAATAATATTCCTAAACCACAACATATGGGCACCTAAAAAAAGAAAATAAAGTTGGGAATAAAATTGTACTACCTAGTAGAAGATGTCCTTCAAAGCAAACTGCTCACACTTTTTCTAAGTATCTTAACAAATGGCCAGAGAGAGGATTGATGCTAGCAATCAGTTTAGCCTGCAAGTGTCTGGACAGCTGTTCTAACATGTTTTTAATCTATTTGCACATAGGAAAATTCTCTAAGCTATGATAATCAAAATTAGTCTCATTTACAAAGAATTTCCAGAGTGTGAACAGGATAAATGCATATGTGTATCTAATTCCCTTGTGGCTGTTATTTTAATCTGCATTTTGCTATTTATGGGAGTCCAGAAAGAAGTTCATTTAATTCCTGAGACTCAGAAACTGACAATTCCTATGTGGCTTCCTGAAGGAAGAAATACTGTCAGAACACAAACCAGTAAGCATTACGACTTGAAGAAAAAAAAAATTACATCTGTTCTACTGAGTACTGTCCATTTTAATTGATCTTATATAAAATAAAAATCCATTCCTGCGATACTACCTGCTTGCTCTAAGGATTTATACTATATATTTGCAGCAAGTAACAAACCCATCAACTTGAAAATGAGGCACCTTTTCTTTGAGTAGATACTTCTGCTAATGGATTGCTGATTTTCAAAGTGGAAAAGCCACCCTGAATATTCATGTAATATAACATATTCATAGAAAATTCAGGTAGGAAGGGACATTTAAAGACCATCTAGTTCCAACCCTCATGCTATAAGCAGTGACACCATCCAGGGATTAGGTTGCTCAAAGCCCCATCCAGCCTCATGTTAAAGACTTCCACAGAAGGGACATCTACAACTTCTCTGGGCAACCTGTACCAGCGTCTCACTATCTTCATCACACAAAATTTCTTCCTGATGTCTACAGGCCCTGGATTAAAAAAAATAAACATTAAAAATAAACAAAAAAACAAACAAAACCCTCTCTCTCCATCTTTCTTTTAAATTTCCTTTAAATATTGAAAGGCCATAATAACATATTCCTAGAGTGTTGTCTTCTACACTGAATGAAGCTGAATAATTCCAGCTTTCTCAGCTGTTCTTCTCAAGCAAAATGTTTGACAGGCCCATGCCTTTCTTGTGCTGGGGACCTTGAGCTGGATGCAGCATTCCAGGTGGGGTCTCATCAAAGCAAAGCAGAGGAGGAGAATCACCTTCCATGACCTGCTGGCCACACAGATTTGGATGAAGCCTCAGATACAACTGGACTGAAAGCACATATTGTTGGCTCAGGTCCAGTTTTTTGTGTACCAGTATCTCCAAGTCCTTCTCTGCAGGGCTTCTCTCAATGCTTTAATTCCTCAGCCTTTACTGATATTGGGGATTTTCTTATCTCAGCTCCAGCACTTTATTTTTTGTTGAATTTATTCAATTTTATTTATATTTTGTTGAAATTCATGAGACTATGAGATTAATATATGGGCCCACACCTTAATCTTGTCAAGGTTTCTCTGGATGGCATCCCTTCCTTCCAGTGTACAAGCTGCACCACTTGCCTGATGTCATCTGCAAACTTGCTAAGGAGATCTCAATGCCATCATCCACATCTGTCAGGAAGTTACTAAGTAGTGTTGGTCCCAGTATGGATGTCTGAGGGACACCACTTTTAAATGGTTTCCTCTTGGATCTTGAGCCACTGGCTATAACTCCTTAGATGTGACCATCCAGTCAATTCCTTATCCATCTAATAGTCTATCTTTCAAACCCCTCTCTTTCCAATTTAGTAGCCAAGATGCTGTGTGGGACTATATAAAAGGCTTTACACAAGTCTAAGTAGGCTACATGGAAGTTCTTATCTTGTCTACTGATGCAGTCAGTCCACTGAAGATGCTTCTTTTATTAGCAACAGAATAAAAATGTGAATGATATTCCAGTTCCTACCACCCTTGTACCACTGGGGTTCTATTAGAGGTATAGTAATGTTGAAGATAGGAAGAAAACAAGGATCAGTTGAAAGTGCTGAAAACAAAAAGAGAAGTTTGCAAGAGTATGAACATACAAGACTGGAAAACACATATGTTTTTACTATATATCAGACTCATCTTTTAGAATTATCTTAGAGATATCCTAACACCAGATCTAGAATAATTCTAAATACTACTGGAATTTTCCGGAAGATGACAGCACATATGCCTAATAGCAGTTGCTATAACTTCATACCCACCTCACCTGCCTACTTCCTGTTTTGGATTTCTCACTAGTCTCCTTGCTGGGCTTAGGTATAAATGTTTAGATGTCCCTTCTTCTGTTAATTCAATCTTTATTCTTCCTGCTGATCATGACCTGCTCATCATGGAGAAATATGATTATGATACCTGCAGTATGCTAATCAGTCACAGCAATGTGCAACTTATTTCACACTTTTTGCATAATGCAATCTCTCTGATTAATATGCCTTAAATCCTATTTTTAATTAGAAAATCAAAATCTTCAACTTAAAAATTTTGGATAGCTTATCTATAAAAAAAATTGTTATTTGCATGATATTTATCTCGTCCAGAAATCAGAAAAGCAGCTCATTGCCCATGCAAACAGTTGATCTTTGGCGTCATAAGTGAAATCACTGCATTAATGAAGGGCTATGCCTGAGATTCTTCATGTTTATAAATCTTGACAATTTAAGAATTCTGTTTTTCTTTCAAGGACAGAATTCTGTGTACTTGTGTTGTTTTACAAGACTATATAATGTTAAAGCATGTCATACCAAACTCATCTATATGTGAACAGGACTTAAGACACATAATACCTTAACTTTATTAGTACAGCCAGCTATATTTTTGTTAACAGTAGATTCATTCGTAGAACAGATTTTATCATCATGAGAGTTTATTTCTCAACAAAATATGGTCAAGTAATTGAGTCTGTAAAAATATTTATTGATGTGACACACTCTGAATTGCACACTCTTTTTTTATCATGGTTGCCATTCTAGGCAGTGTTAAACCTACTTGCAATGTGAATTGGAAGAGATTATCTTTTCCTAAATAGCACTGAAGGCTTTTATGAGTATTAGAGAATTGAAGAAATATATTTGTCTGCTAGAATATATGTCAGTTTTAAAAAGCTATCCTAGTTCTTTAGTGCTTCTCACTATAAATATTCCCAGCTTCCAAGTGAAAATTTTGCACAGTAACACAGGTGGATTAAGAAACAGAAAGCAGAACTAGTCCAAATATGTGCTCCACAATCAAGCAAATCTCCTGGAAGCTCAGGTGTGGGTTGATGTCCAGCCCTGAAATGGCACCTGCAAAGTCTGTCCTGGTTTGGTGGCTTTGCATGTCTGATTTCCTGTGACGTACTTCACAACAGACTAGACTGTAACCTTACAGTCTCAACATGCTACTCTTGGCAGAGAGAAAGATCAAAAATTCTCATCTTTCTTGATCTCATCCCTCTTTCTGTCCATATGTTACTTCCTGTGGTTTCTTTCAGAAGGTTAACTTTTAGCTGAGATCAGCATAGTGATTCAGTTTTTACTGAAGATGGATAAAACCTGCCAGCAGAGCCAAGGAGATTGTGAAATCTTACAGAGAGGCAGAGAGGTGAGAAGAAGAAGTAGGAGAAACCATTTCATAAATTACTTCATAGACAACTTTTGCTATAAAATCCGAAAAATCCTGAAGTACAGTCCAAGTAGAGAACACAAGAGAAGTAATACAGCAGCTAAGGCAGACCTATCCAGGTCACCAGTCAACAGTGTTCATAGTTCTGCTAAGGTATATTGCATGTGGCTGCAAAAAATGAGGAAGCATGACATTCTGGCATCCTGGGAGCTGAGTGAACAGACCAGGGACATAACAGCTTTTATTTACTTATGGCTGAAAGATTTTCAAGACTACAGCCAAACAAGGAAATACAGGTTAAAAAAAAATAAAAAATCCTCGTACAACTGAAGCCAAACTCAAGTTTTTATAGAACACAGCAGGAGCACCAGAGGTATTTAAATCTCTTGCAATTTAGATGATACTATTACTCTTCACAGCCTGATAGCATAAAGCTCTTCATTTCCTACCATTAGAACAGCTTTTCATGGACTGCTGAGCCCAAAGTGTGTAAAAGTGCAGCGAAAGGCTTAAAAAAAAAAGGCTGTTATTTTCTAAGCCCAAAAAGAGCTGTTTGTCTCCTTCCACCCAGTGCTGCTCACAGAGAATGGTACAGACCCTGCTGGGATGTTCTTGATTCCAAAATGATAAAGTGAAAAAGCTAATACCCCCAAACTGCTACCACTTTTTATTTTGTATTTTTAGATAATGATAATTTTGCCTTGGTGCACATTAAATCTTAATGGGAAGATAGAGTTGTCTACAAATTAATCAGCAATGACAGATGCCACAGTCTAATTATAGCACCGAAATGTGCAAAGAACTGTAATGAAAACTGATTACTATCCACATAATTTCTACAATTTTAATTATAATAAATACTTTAAATTACTAATTATATAAGTAAGCCACATTTCCCTACTCCATTACTCATTATAAAATTTCTACAGCACTGGAGTTGCTATGCTATATATTTTGGTTCCATTAGTTTACTTATTCCATTATGACCTATTTCAAATATCTTTTTCTGAATCAGAAAATTTAATTTGCACATTATTTCTGTATGAAGACACTTGACGAAGTAACAAACAATATTTCATTAGCATTTAAGCCACAAATAATACAGGAGAAGAAATGTATCTTTGACATAACACTGAGTGGACAAGAGGAAATGGCTTCAATTTGCAGATTTAAACAAGGTAGTAGGACAAATTTCTTCACTGAAGGATGGTCAGGCACTGACATAGGCTGTCCAGAAAAGTGATCATGCTTTCTGGAAATGTTCAAAAAATGTGAAGATGAGGCACTTGGGGGCATGATGCAGTTGTAAACACAGTTGTGTTAACATTTGGGCTTGATGATATTAACAGCCTTGCCCAACCACATTCTGTGATTCTATCTTCTCATTTTACACGTAGGAACAATAACTAAACTACCTAAGATAAACACCCTGCAAAAACTTCCCTCTTTTTAGAAGCCTAAGAATATCTGGAAAGTCCTGATATATGTGAAGGGCTGATTTCAGGCTATGTGTGAGAAAATACAGGGAACTGTAGAACCCAGAAACTTTTCATGAAAAGAGGTAGAGAAGCATCTCCTATGCTATCTTCAGTTAAAATACTTAAGGATGATGATAGTTAAAGGAAATATGGCTAAGAAGGTCTGGAAGAGCTCTGAGACAAGCAAAACATGTACCAAACAGGAAAAAAAAATCCTCCAAAAGAATAGAATTTCCCTCCAAAAGAGGAATATTATCTCCTGCGAAGATAGAGTTGAAAGAACCATATCCATGTGGGCACTGAAGTTGAAATTTGAGTCTGGGACTCCCATTACCACCTTGAAGTAGGGCACTCGAGCAAACAAACCAATATCTGGTGAAAAGAGTGGTATATAAAAACTCTCTTCTGAATTTTAGGGTCTTAGTGTGCTGTCTTAAGAGTTAGAGTTTTGTGGTAATTGTGGAGAAAATGGCTGGATAGAATCCCAAGAGGTCACTGAGTCCCTTATTAGATACCAAATCAGTTTTAACAATACAAAATTTACATAGAAGAAGAACTCCTAATACACGAAGGGCAAGGCATGCAAGCAATACCTATGCAAGTGCACACACACATACACATGTAGAGTTCATTTTTGTCAAATGAAACATTTTCCCTGGATGTTTTTAGACATATCATGTAGGAACATCAGTCCCCTTCTGTAGCCATCCTTTAAGTGCAGTTGCACCCTCACTCTGTATATACACATCCTCACATGCAAAAAATGTGTGTGCACATGCTGATTCGAGCCTATACAAAAAGCCTATACATTGTAGTGGTGTTGCCTCTAGCTTTCAGAGGCTGGCCCACAAATCTTTATTGATTGAAAAAACGTGCACTTCACCAAGACAGGCTTTGCACATAGTTGAATATGTGTCTCCTTTGAAAACAACCCTGCATATCCTCCAGTGTTCAAGTCACTTTTGTAAAATCCATTCACACTGAACTATGTTCTGTATATGCTAACACCTGTTCTGAGACTGAAACATAGAAGAGTGTTCTGATGAGACAGGGAAAAGGGTGGGGAGAGATGCAAAATATTTAAAGCAAAAGTTCTGAAAACATAAAAATCTAAATTGGCCCAGATGCTTAACTGCTTTGAGCATCCCTGGGCATACAGCTTGTGCCTAATGAAGCAGCATTAGTTTAGCCTTTGGATGTGAGCAACACATTCAGTCGCCCCTGACGCACCACTGAAAATAATTGGACCACACTAAAGGATATCAGATGAGTGCCAGAGATATATGTCATTCAACATATAAATGTCATAATTATTTCAACTAGGAGAAGAAATGCCCAAAATAAAACCCTTAAAAAGGCTGGCAAAATGAAGTGTTTTCTCATTTTGAATATAAATTAATTTAAAAATAAAACTGTTTATTTGCTTTTTAGATTTGCAGTGCTCCCTGTTTTTATCCATAATTTACTGTCGTTCATTACTTAATTTACTTTAATTCTGGTAAATTAGTTTCATTTTCTAAGCCTTCTTAGCAAGTCAGATAAGCAGACAGAAAACCATCAGTATTAGAAATATTCTTCACTGTTTAGGGATTTTCATGTGTTTTCCAAACAAGAATGGATGGAATAATTGTCCTTCTTGTACAAGATGATGCTTGACCCATAAAGGAGCAATAGGCATTTGACAGCATTAAAAGTGATGTGTTGAGGGTAAAATCTAATTTTTCCTGTTGCTGGTGAACTGGATGAAAGTTTTGTCACAGACACAAAGGAGTCTTAATCTGATTATTTCAAAGTAACCATGCAACTTCAGCTCATAAAAATTCTGCTTCCTCAGCACTCCTCACTGCAGTCAGGGCTACTCTGCCAGCTGCTCCATCTAAGGACGGCAAGGAGCCTACAACAGCCTTGAAATAAGCAGGAGCAACACCTTAGCAGTAGCACTAGCTGTTGATTTTTCTAGGTGTAAAGTTTTCGGATATGATCCTCCCAGCCAGTGAGATGCCTGTGTAAACATTTTACTTCATCAGGGCACATGGACAAAGCATGAGAGGCTTAACAGGCATAACTTGAAACAAGGAGGTTCAGGCTGCAGATAAGCAGTATCTTTTCCCCGCTGACACTGCTTGGAGCAGGAGGTTGGATAGGCTAGAGAATTCCTGAGGTCCCTTCCAACCTGAATCACGGTTCTGCCTCTGCCAAAGAAATAGAAATATGGTTATTACTACAACTTGCTTTGTGCATTTGAATGAATCAATACAGCAACAGATACTGCTTCTCCATCTGAAACCAGTGACCACATCCCTTTTTGCTAAATGTTCTGATAAAGGCTGATATCCTAGCACACAAGGGTTTTTAAAAAAATTATAGAAATCTTTAGACTATATGAAAATAGACATGCGTCATACAGAGCAAAACACATGCACACCTTGCACAAACCTGAATTGCTATTTCTTCAATAGCCATAAAAGTATCTCAGGCTACTTGAAGGAATACTACATCGAGGAAATCAGACCTTAAAATATCCTTGGTTTTAAAGGATTAATTATAATAGAGGCAAACATCATTTTCGGTACTGTATATTGTTTCAGTCTCAAGCCAAGACATCTTTAAGGTGGGATTTTTGTGGTTTGATTTGGCTTGGTTTTCATCCTACTGTAAAAGTTTCACTCTCTTTCCCATTTTTGTCTCAATGATTTGAACAAATATTGGGAAAAAACTATCTATAGAGAACCAGTGTGCCATAAATACATAATGAATTCAGAATATGTAAAAGATAATTACTTTCTTGCTGTCTTGATTATTACAAAAAAATCCATGCTGTTATTTTTTTAAAAAGCAAGGAACAATATAGGAAGGAATGTGATTTTAAAGTTAACAGATCACCCAAAAGATTTGATAGCATCACTACTTATGTGTTACAAATAATTTGATTAGATAATTTTCTCAAAAGGAACTGTTGACACAGATTCCTAGAAGTATTTCTTTTGGAGCAAGTGTGTATCTTCAATCCTATCTAGAAGTCAGTTTGGCTAGGATACTAGGATAACAGGATACTTACTTTGAGCACTTAGATTTTCAGCTGGTGTTAGAAAAGAATCAATCCAGTGTTTTATGCTGCAGTCCTCAACATTGGGCTGGGCTGTAAGAGGCCACAATGTCACTTGGGGCCTTTGTCTCATATCCATTGCTCAGTGTGACAGCAATGGCTGTGGAGCAAGGGGGATGAGCAGGAAAAGGATCCAGGCTCTGACCACAGCCTGAGATGTCAGAACCTGCAGCAAAAAGGACACAACAGGTCATAGGACTTCAGTCTGGGGGAAGCGCAGGGTGATGAAGTGTTGAAATATAAATGTATGTATTTTCTTAGCCTAGAAGGCGCTGGTTGTTTCGTTGCATAGTGACACACTTCCAGGGAATAACATATGCTCCAGGGTACTCTTCAAGTAAGGGCAAATATGGGTGGGAATATCACAAGCAGAAGCAAGCTTCAGACTGTGTCTGGCACATATAAATCAGATTTTAACATCCTGGTGAGTCATGATGGCACTCTGCTAAATCACCAGAACTAAACCCTAGACAGTGTCATCAGAAGTTTGTGAGACAGGGCAGAACACTGCCTCTAAAGTAGTTAAAAGCCTCAAAATAAAGACTTAGAGACTAAAGACTAACAGTGGTATTTGGACAAAATACTTTTAAAAGGGTGCATTATTAAACTNTTTTAAATCTTCCCATGATGAACAGTTCATGAGTAAAAATAAAAAATTGTGACAGCCATTGCCTGTTTAAATCTTCAAAAGGATCAAAGACCTCTTTGTCTTTTCCTTCATGCCCCTGGAATTGGTTTCAGAAATTGTCAACTCAAATTAAGATTATGAATTTATTGTTTCCAATCCATATTAGTGATCAAAACATTTCTATTCTTCACAAAGATTTCTCAAGAAACAAGACTAAACCTCTTACATATTCTAGCAGAGGAAGACAGTCTAAGAGAAGGCCAAGGTCTCAGCTGAGTGTTCTGAGGATGAAGATGAATGAAAGCTCATGCTTCCAATTACAAATGCAGAAACAAGTAAATTAAATCCTTTTCAGGTTAGTTTTATTAACTGGTGTTTTAAAGCATTTTCTTTTGATAGATTGAACATATCATAGTTACAAACTGGTAGTTAATGGGAATCAGTGTCTTAACATGCAGTTTCTGCTTTGGACCTGCAATAGGCAGGGCTCCCTGAGGTTGCCCCTAAAACTACAGGAGTGGAGGGGAGGAATTGTTATTCAGAGCAACCTATTCCCAGTTTTACCATCTGCTATCTCATGTTTAATATTTACATAAAGCTTAGAGAAAAAAAGTAATTATGCATCCAGTAAGAAAACCATGCATAAACATTCTTCATAACATTATTTTAGCAGTTTTTTCTCAGAAGTCAGTAACAGAAGAAAGAAGCCTGAAGCCAGGAATATGCTAATTGAGGTGCACAGATATTAATCAAGAGACTTAAGAAGAAGAGAGAAAGGAAAGGATTTTGTTTCCTGCCCTGGAAGATTGTATCCTGGTGCTAATTCACAGGAAATTACAGGAAATAAACAAGAAAGAGAAATGCAGATAATATCATCTGGGACTGAAGAAGAAAAGACTTGCCCTAACCTTAACACGAATTACTTCAATAAATGCCTTCCAAAACAGAAGTCAGGCAACTGCAGTTTCAAGAACTCCCAAAAATATACCAATCCCTTAATTATTTTTTGGCCTGTTAGTCAGGTTTGAAGGCTGACATAGATACAGAAATTGCTAGGGGCAATCTAATTGTTAAATACATTTAAAGAATTTATTTATAAACTTTTTAATGAATTTCATTAATTTTTCTACATCTAAATATATAATTTTAAATCCTGTTACATGCAATATGACTGAATAAACAAGGCATTCTTTCATATTGAATAGATAATTTTGGAAAACATCCTGCATCACCTTCTTCTCTTTCCCCCACATACCAAGCTGTAAGAAGATTTCCTATCTCCCAGCTGCACAATCAGGCTCTGCACAGGTCCAGCAGAGTGGATTCTTCAAGGGGTGAAGAATCAGCAAGGAAAGCTATTGCTTGTAACAAAGCATGACAGGGAAGATGGAGACTTCCTAGATTTCATTTTACAAAAGGTCAGTGTAGAAAATGGTACCTCTGGGAAAAACTGAGGGAAGAACAGTCTCTTCACTACCCCATAAAAGCATCTAATATATAAATACTCAAAGAATAAGAGTTTAACAATAAAAAGGCTGCAGATCGGCTGTCCTTTGCTACAGACAGCTGTTGCAGTGGGGCAGGAACCACATTACAACTGACACTGAGCAGCACCAAGATTTCCAGTTTTGCCAGCAAAACTTTCTCAACTTCCTTAACTTCCAGGTGCAAGTCAGCTAATAAAATTAGACCAGCTTGTCTGGTCTTGTAATCTTTACACATCATTAATCCCTACTCACACAAGAGTCTTAGCTCTGATCTCTCTTGTTTCTGAAAAATGAGTAGTTCTATAAAAGTAAACAAATACAGCAGAGAAGCTGAGATCATAGTTGGGCCACTTAATGTGAAGTTTTCATAATTTCCATCAAAATGCCAATCGAATGTTGCTCTGGAGAAACTGGAATCTCATTCTTCTATTTGTATATTTTTCTTCCCTCTCTCCCACCCTAGTCTTTATTATGTGCAATCCACAAAACCTCCCCCAAATTTCTTAACCATAATGCATTTCTTAATTGGATTTCATCCTAAAAAAAATGATATTTCTCTATGATATCTAGGAATACAGCGCTAAAATGCTTGTGATGAAGCCAAATACTTTACTCACATTATAGGAGGGATTCAGGGTCTGAACATTTCACTGAAAAGGGCTTACTGAGTCTCATTGTTATCATGGAACACCTCCCAGTCCACAGCCCAGAATCCTTCATTGGACATCTCCTAGGATATCAGGAGTAGAAAAGGTTTTACTTTTAAACCCTAAAGAAAGTAGTTTTCCTTTTTGGGCACGAGCTTAATAACAGGCTTAATAACACATTGACTTAGAAAAGTGTACCTTTTTTCATAGTACTTTCCAGGTAAAGGATTTAAATGTACTTGAATTTTGCTTACACAACTAAAAAAATGGGTTTTTTTAAGCAGGAAGATGGTACTTTCATTTCATTCTTTTTATCTTAGCAATTCTTTGTTTTCTTTGTTTTATTATGAATAGGGAACACATATTCTCATCCCATAACCTAAACTCACAAGAGATTTGAGTTTGAAAATCCTGATCAGGAAGAGCTGAGGATCAAACTTCTTTGTCCTGACTGCATGCTTTACTGTCTGATCTCCTGTATGTGAGGGGTGGCCTCCTTAGTGGTATATCTCAAGATCCTGCCCAGTTAATGCTTTTGGCACACACTGAAAACATGTAATAGATCATGGTCATGAAAAACACATACCTAAGCCTAAGGTATGTAAGCTCAGGACCTTAACCAGAGATTAAATGAAACTCAGATTTATTGAAAAATAAAGTATTTGTGTGAATTTTCAGTCTTTATTAAATCTCAATGCACATTGGAAGTTTAAGTATCATAATCTTAGTAAAAAAATCAACTTTTCAGTCTTAACATTTTGAATTCAGACTTAAACCACAGGAATCTCAGTTTATAGGAAGGATGGGATGTTGGTTGAGGAATGGCATAATTAAAATCTAAATAGCTCCACAAAGGAGGCTGCTATAGATGAACAAAAGAGACTCCTTGATGCCAGGGACAATAAAATACAGATTAGTTTGGAGAGTTTAGGTATTTTCTTTAGCTACCTTCAAATAGAAGATATCTTACATATGAAAGATAAACATTAATTTGTAGAAAACAGTTTCAGCAGAGGGTGAATAACAGTGCAATTATGGAGCTGCAGAAATCTAAATTCTCTTTATCTATTGCTCTAAAAGGTATGCACTATAAAATTGTACCAGTTATGTTTAATAGAAGCCTAAAGCTATTGGTATCAGAGGGCAACTTAGTCTTTTCCAAAGCAGCCTATTATAAGTGAAATTAGTAGAAGAGTGGAAAAAAAATATAGGCTTGATTTGTGGGGGAGGGGGTTATGGTCTGTGTGTGTCTTTTGGGGCTTTGGAGAGGAGTGTTGCATGAAAGTCAGGACAATTAAATTGATCCAATAAAAGGTGAAGTTTTTTGGACAGATTGTGATTCATTAGGAATGTTTTCATTCTGTGTTTGTTTGTAAGTCTGACATTCACAGTCATCAGAATAGCCTCAAGACAGAACTGTTCACTTTTTCATTTTCTGTAGTATCTCATGATCAGGATGGCAGAGCTCCTGCATGGGTAAGGATGACAATGCTGGAGATATTACCCTGTGAAGTAGAAATATATAGGAGGTACACAGTGCCTAAAAAGAAGCTATAAATCTCATAAATTAATGCAAGAGAAATAGAGGAGAAATTTGGAGAAAATAGAATTAGGTACTGTCTTTTCAGCTCATGCAGCTTCAGGCTTCCAACACCTTTTTCACTGTGTCAGCCACAAAAAAGTATTATTTTGGACATTTATTAATGTTTCAGGAGATTAAACTGAAGAATGATACAAATATCTTATCACTGAATACCAAAACACTTTGGTATAATTTAAAAGAATCTTCTAACATATACAAATATATCTCAAAAATGTACCAATAGCTCTGTGACTCATGTTGCCTTTTGCCACATGCATTCTATAGACACTTTTAAGAACAGTTATTAAAATTTTGAAAGCAAGTGTACTTAAGCAAGCGTGTTGATATTCTAAATATCTTAGTAAAGTACCACAATCAAAGATAGCCTACAGTTTCAAGGTAAGGTCACAAGGAAGACTATATTCATTGGTCCAGAAATAAATTTAGCAGATAATCAACTTAAATGCTGAGTTTCATGCTATAAGACAAGGGATCTTGCATGCTCCTTTGCCTTTGTGGTGCTCACTTTTCCATCTACTCTGCCTCAGGGACCACCTTTTTACCTTTGGATTAATCAAGCAAATGTAAAAATTTGAAAAAACCCCAACGTAACAAGCAAAAACACAGCACAAAAAAAACCCCAAAAAACCTGTACAAATCCAAATCCTCTTATGGTGTAACATTTGTTCCACTGATTAATTATAAGTTTCATCTCTTGAAAAAAAATCAATTAAGCCACTATAGATTATGGAAGATTTAGAGACTATAAAATTTGAAACATAGCTAGGATGTATTTTAGAAAACACACCTTCACCTTCTAGTTGACTTTAGCAATAAAGTCAGTAGCACCAATTTGATTAAAAATATAATACTTTAATGAATGCATTTTCTCTGCAAGTTCTGGGCATGTCTTTTAATATGTTTTCAGAACTTCCCTGTCTGATCTGGACTTCTGACTGGTAAATTAAGGGAAATAATGGCAACAAATTCATTACTTCTCAGGGTGACATATGTTCTGAAAATAGAAGCTGTCTTTTATATTTTATCAAGGCAAAGCCTATACAAAAACAATTAAAGTTCTCCCAGGTTTTGATCATATTGTATTCAAATCTCACAAGGGTATACATTGGCACTAGAGTGACATATGGAGTACTATCAGAAATTTTCAGAGGGAGAAAAACTGCAGAAAAGTATCCCTTAGATAATAGAAAAGAGAGATGACATTCTAATCATAAGCAGAAACCAGCTGAACAGCTGTCCACCCCAGAGAACTAACTTCGAGAGACAGAGAAACCAGGACATGGTTTAAAAAACATGTATTTCATGAGCCCAAAAAATGATATGTCGGTGACAGATAAATAGAAAATTCATCAGAAGCAAAATCAAAACAAATGAAAAATCCTCACTACTGCAAAAAACTATCCAAATTATGACTATCTTTATTTATCTTTTTTTTTTCTTTCAAGTGTTTCAGGTTATTTACAAGCCTTTTATTACCTCCCGAGAAGAATATCTTTAAAATATGAAAATCGAGGGAGCTTAAAAAGTACTTGTTTATTTAGCAAGACAAAAATTAAACTTTGTATGCAATTCTTTGTATGTCAGATGAAGATTTGTCCCACAATACGAAAGTTGTTACAGATTTGCCTGCTTACTTTGCTTTCAGACCAGAGAGTAAGAATGAACAAAACTACTCTTGCTGTGATGAATAAAAG
>VWYP01001997.1:0-16311 GCA_013400435.1 Pycnonotus jocosus | reverse complement strand
TTAGGTCAAGTACATGAAAAAATTTCATTAAAAATGTAATAAAAGAAATGCAGTATGTATTTCTGAAGAAAACAGGAGCATCAGCTAATTACGCCAATGTTTAAGGCATCTACTTTTATTCCCTTTGCCCATACAGTTGTCACAAATTGCATGCTACGTTACCAGTCTGTAATGAGATTTGTAATAGGTTGCATTTCTCAGGGTCATTTGACATGTGGACATATAAAACGTACCCTCTTACTTTGACATACAAGTCCCCTCAAAAGTCCATGCCTCAGTAAATCTGTGATCATAAATTAATTCCCAATCCATTCCTCTCCCTCCAGAAAAAAAAAATAACAACACAAAAACAAAACCAAAAAGAAACCAAAACAGAAAAGAAAAAAAAAAAAAAAACAACCAAAACCCAACAAACCCTCCTTGTATGGAAAAAAAACCTTTCTGACATTTTTAATGCATAATTCTTTCCTGAGACAGATTATTATTTATTCCTGTATCAAGAAAATTTTCAGCAGTATTCCTCATATCCAGTGTCATGTCATGACAAAGTTCAAGGAAGAGAGAAGACATTACTGACTTGCAGAATTGTCATGACAGCCACTAAACACAAATCTTTTATCCATTCCTTATATGCTGGATGGAAAATAACAAAAAGAAATCTGAAGCAGCCAATAAATCTTTTATAGCATGTCAATTAAGTCACTTTGGCAGGAACTGAGGAGATCAGAGCTCTATTTTCCTGATTCTGACAACAATCAAACTATCTTGATCAATATCCTTCACAGCACTGCTTTTCTTACTGTATTTCATTAATGCAGATTACACAAATCCATTGGAATACATTTTCTGCAGGTATGTAATGTGACAATTCAGTTTAGTTTTGACTTCAGCTAGGCACTGAGGTAAGGCCATTGAATAAATAATTTTTAAGGTATATAAAGATCCCTGTGAAGATACATAGGTAATGATCTCCAGTAGATACCAAAAATTAACAGCACTGACTATCCTTTAAATCAAAACCAACAGGAAAATGTCAACATGGCTAATCTGCATGACATGACAGAAATAAAGAATTATTGATTACTGTTCACAAGAACCTACAGGGCTTCTGGATTAAATACTGATAATTTTTTCTACAGGCAAACATAGTCATAACTATTTTTCAGAAGATGGTAATGGACCAATACTTATTTTGCAGATATTTGTTATGCTAATCTGTTTACCATCATATTCATTGAGGAATAGATACTGATCAGCCATAAATGAATGCACTACTCAGTAATACACAGTATACATGATACTTACTGTATTTATTTATAACTTGCTTCTTTTGTAAAGTTACTTAAAAAATAAAAGAAAAGGAAGGAGAAATAAATAAAAATAAAAGAACCTAGTTGACAGCAATTTTTGGCTGTGATTCACTCCTTATCAGGGAGGAATAACACAAGTAGTCATTGAGAAAGACAGAACAGCTGCTTATGAGTCTGACAGACCCTGAAAAATTCTCCCACTGAAAGTGGGAGATAGCACAAACTTATAAAAGACAAGGAATACTCCCTTATAGCTTAAACTTTTGTGCAACTAGGAATCACATGAAATTATATTGACAAAACATAGCCCGTGACACAAACAATGCGCAATTTTGATGCCCTTACTTTTGTTTGTACATTAGTCTTAATTCTGAAGTGGATCACCACTTATTCTGTAGTTTCTATGGCTAAGAAACTGAACAGGTTTAGAGTACCTACTGCATAACTTCCCTTTGGAGCCTACCACTTCAGTCTGATCTGTTGGCTTCAGGGCATACAGAGGCATGTTTGCTGTTCTTTGAGTAATGATTTTGACCATCACAAGTAGAGTCAATAGAAATTAGATCATCATCTTTCACAGCTGCTGGCTGAGAGCAAATACAGCTTTTCAGCCATCCCTATGTGCTCTTATCCTCAAGCATCCAAGTAAGGTCAGAACTGATAAAATAAGAATAGCTGGCTTCCTGTTACAGCCACCAACTCATGAAGACTATTACAAACCAAAGGTTTGACAAAGGAATAATTGTGGAATTTTTTTCTGGATGAAGAAAATGATACTTTAAAAAATTACAGTAATATAATCTTATATTTTTAAAAAATACATCTTTTTGCAAAGTTATTTACTTTCAGTGCTTACTTTAGTCATTTTTTACACTCAGACTGAGGAAGAAATTACATATAGAGCCTTGGAGTTGGGTCAATGAGACTGAAAAATTCCTGCCAGGTTGGAGGACATAAGGGTTCCATTTTGACTTCTATCTCATTCAATTCACAGCACATTTTTCATTCCAACTGGTGTAAAAGCAAACAAACTATAGGTGTTTTGCAATGAACTTCTAATACATTATTTTTCTAATTCCTTCATGCACTTTTTTCCCCCCTAGTTCTGTGGCTAAGTTACAGCTTCTGTGAACACATATTAGTCAGGACAGGGGCTACCCCCACTCACTCTTGGTGGTTTCAATTCAATACATCCAAGTGCCTCTCATTAAAAGGTCAGAAGGTTTGCATCTGGATAATCTTTGAGGTATAGGTATTAGATCCTAAAGACTTGATTTCTTGTCTATTCTCAGAATGTGTTTTTATAATACTGTAGGTACTCTGAACATTTAAAAGTTACATGGGTTCTGTTGTATCTTCAAGACACAGAAAAGGCAGCGTTTTCTGTCTATGTAAAAACCCTAATAGTGACTTTTACTGTAACTAATATGATTGTTATTCTATTTATTTCCATTAGCATTGCTTCTAATTATTATTTGTTATTGCTTCTAACAGTACTATTATTTGACTGCAGTTGCCAGATAAATCATCCAAAAAGTGCTTGTGAAGAAAGGCAAAGAGGAAACCGAATTTCACTCTGGACCATACAGAATTTGGAGTCCCTTTGGATAAAGCTTTTGATTTAGTATTTGTACAACAGAATCTCCTCACAGCATACCTCTGCAAGACACTCATCCTGAGTCTTCATAAGGTATGTTCCCCCTCGTGTGCAGCACGGAAGAGGAAAAGAGGTTTCCTTGCTAATCTAAACAGCAGAGGAAATGTCTACAGCTCCGTAGGGCAAAAACAACTAAGTGACCTTTTCTGCTTGAAAGTTTGCTGCTATGCTGAGTACCTACAACTCTGAAAACACAGCCAGAATGTCTGTGATTAAACTAAAAGCAGAAAAGGAAGGAAGAGCCAGCTGGAGACACTGAGAACCTTCTGCTGGGTGATAGAGACATCCACAGTCTGACATATTCCAGCCTTCAGCAGCTGAAGACTGCAGGCACACCAGCATGGAGAATGTTACATGTTGAAGAGTTCTTCAGATTCCATCTCAACCCTGCTGAGCCACTGAGATTGTAATGAGGGCTGAATGGATACAGTTGATCTAAAGGAGAATAGCACACTTGTGAATAGAGGGATTTAAGCCAGGAGTCCTGTATCCATGGGCTATTTCCTTTATATCTGTGTATGCTCTGTAAGCTTTTGCTTATCAATATTTTCATCAGACTTACTACACTTAAAAACAAACACCAAGATGTATTTGGCAGAAGTAAGCACATGCTGATATCTTTGAATTTAAACTGTAAGCCAAGAACTAAATATTAAGAAGCAGCTTTCTTTATGTCATTAAGTTGTGAACGTGTTTGTGAACAATTCATCAACCCTAGTATCAAAACTCCCTAATACATCATGCTTCAGTTGTAGCTTTTTTCAGCTACTCATTACAGAGGTACCTAACTGCATATTTCTTTGGACCATTTAATTTAACAACTTAGCTGTCCTCGGCTCACTTTTAAATTGCTCATGGAGCTCCTTCTGTGTTTCTATCTTTGGCCCCAGTTTATAAGAAAATGAAATCTGAACTTTCTGCTCTAATTGCAGGAAATTTAATATTTCTCTTAAAGGATTAGTATTTCTGCGTTATAATTACCAAAAAGCACATAGGACTTAAGACCAGATGAGAAGATATTTGAAAAGTCTCAAGAATCTGCAATGTTGTGTTTTCATCAGCCTCTCTAAACTACCTGAGGCAAAACAAAGATATTTTAATGGATATTAAAAGAAGAATCAGGTCTCAGACGTACCACTAGATTTTATCTTGTCTAGTATTCAGGCCTAGGTTTAAAGCATAATCAAAATCAGGATTTGCATTTGGCTTCAGCAGAATCAAAACTTTACAACAGTACTTTGAAGTTTTGCAGTTAAACTTGTGGTTTAGCACTGTGAAAATCCAAGCTCTGTTCTGCCCAGCTCAGCTCAATTCCTGTCTGAGCTCCAGCAAGCCCTTGAGCTGCCCTCCACCTTGGCACACCGCCTGGTTTGAGACAGAGTCTGCCTTGTTTGTTCAGTACAAATTCCTGAAACCCAAGATTCCCACTGCGTATTTTCTATCACAAGGGGACCCTGATATTGGTTGAAGCCTCATAAATCTAAAAAATGCACATACTCCTGAGCAGTGAAACCTTACAGACATGCTGTCCTTGTAAGGTATTAGCTTAGAGTCATAGCTGGAAAAAGACGTCCCTCTGAGTTTAGACAGAAGTAGAAATAGAGTGTACAAGTGACTGTGCAACTAGAGATCTGAATCCTTCAATTCAACTAAAATTAGGAAGGGGACTTACCTCTCAAGTTCCCAGTTTGGAATATTTCTATTTTAAAATGCAATCTTTCAGTACTATTGTTAGCTAAGACAAGGAACCACATTTCTGTCTTATAAATATCACTTGAAGTGTGTGTTACTAACTTGAAAAAAGAAAGGGGAAAGTGGAAAAAGGAAAAAAACCCTCAGAGGTTTTCATTTTGTAGTGTTATGTGTAGGTGTGGTAGGAGGAAAAGCTGTAGCCTCATAGATTATATTTTTAAGAAGTGGCCATATGTAAGTGGTTATAGCAACAAATCCTGAAGACCATATCCTCATTAAAAAACATTCTTTGCTTTAGTCTGTCTCAGATTTTGAACACAATAATTTCCTCTACAGTTGATAAAGCCACAGTTTCAGGATATGAAGAAGGAAAATATTAATTCAAGAAGGTAATATGTCTAAATTCTTCTTGTTGGAATTTATTAAAATGGTAAAGTAAGAGAAGGAAGTTGATAGTAAAACTAATTCCTTGGAGCTAGCATTGAAAGTCAGACTTCGTCACTCCACTAAGTAGGTCAGTAAAAACTTTCTGATACACTTAAAATATATATATATACTGTCTGAAAGTTGAAAGACTAGCAAAGGGGCAAATAATCACAGTACAGCAGGAAGTAGATCCTCAGCTTTTGTGGATCATCTGTAAACCACTTGAATACTGCTATCACCACTGCAAAACCTGTCTAAGTAAGGTTAATCAATTCAGCCACGGTTGAGAAGATGCAGAAATAGACTTTATGGCATCTGTCTGTCTGTCAGCTCATGGTGCCATGTTACATCACCTTAGTTGAAAAACTACCTGAGACCACTGACCTAGACAGAAAACACCAAAATTCTTGAAGAGCATTTCAAAGCAGCCTTCACGCTGCTCTTAGGTATCTTGAGAACGCTATGCCAAGAAATTTAAGCAATATAATTTGGTGCCAAGAAGTTAGACTTGCGACAATAATTACAAAAATTTAGACAGTTACTGTTCAGGTTAGCTGAAAAAATTAGCTCAAGTACATGATGTTTAGCCCAGCTTCACTCTCAGAGTTGTTAATTCTTTAAAGCTTTCCTTGCCAGCTAGCCAGCAGAAGCATAGGGCTCAGTTTCCACAGCAAATTAGCATCTCTGTGATGCATTTGTGGGATTTCACTGGAGTATCTCAACCAATCAGTTAAGAAGAGTACTTCACAGGTAAAATAACTCTAGTTTTCAACACAGCAGTTTTTCAATTCAGCGTGATGCTGAATGAGTAATTTCTAGGAAATCAAACCCAGAATATCTGGCACCATAAATAGCAGCTCAACAGAAGCTCACACAGCATCAAACATGTTTCACTGGTGGCCTCAATCCTGACTAAAATCTTTGGACAGTATGCAACCATACTGAAAAGGGGTATATTCCTCAATGAGGCAATATGGATTAACCTGTAGAAAACTCTGTGAAAAGATGAAGCATATGAAAAGTCTAACAAGAGTTGGAATTAGATTAAACTTGTGGCAAATCATTCTTTGGTGTGACTGGGGATCATCAGTAAGGGATCCTGATATCAGGGATGTGCATGCTGCTGATTGAAAGAAATTATGATTGGAGTAGTTGAACGTAAATGTAAGAAAAATCCAACTGCTAGAAAAAAAATCTAAGAGCAGACCTATTGTGGAGTTGCCATCTGAGAGTTCCTTGGGCTGAGGTTCAACTGAATTTTCTTTATTGAATAAAGGGTCTGATAAGCTTCTGATGTACATGACAAAACCCACCCAGGCAACAAAATAGCCAACGGGGTATCTGTGAACCGAGACCATAGCTGTTATTGCACAGCTATGTGGTGACAATAAATCATTGCATCAATGCAGTCACTGGTTAACTTAGTACCTAATTTGAAGCCCCATTTCAAATCTCAGCTTAAGAGTTATATCCTTAGTAGGTAGTTTGTGGTCACTGCACAAAGCAAAATACATTGAAGTTCTTTTGCTTACAAAGCATAAAGAATTAAATATTTGGGTTTGGATTTATAATGAAATATGCTGTCAGTCTGAATACAGAAATTTCTGGACATATTTGTCAATTCTCCAACAACTAAAGGGAGAGGTTCAGGCCCTTTTCACCTACCATTTTTTGCATGATTCCTAAGACCATTCTCTCTGACACAAAACTGTAAATGTAATTCCAAATGATGAAGAACTGAAAAGATTAGAGAATATTTGCAAATCTAAATGTTAAGCTGGATTAAATGAATTGGTTCATTGGGCTTTATCACTAACAAACACCTAAATACAAATTTGCTTGTGTAGGCAAACAAATTTAAAAGGCAATAAAAAAATCTGAGGAGAAATAAAAACTTATGGCTGCACATTAAACACCTTCCTCCCAAATGAAAACAAGGATGGAAATTACCCTGCAGTTCTTTGCACAGTTTGGCTGGCCCTAATTTTTAATTAGCCAGTTTATGCTTAAGCCATAGTAATTCCTTCCAATTTATATAGCAATATGTCTGAAATATTAAGAATGCCATTTCCTGTTGCTATGCCAAGTTGCAACAGGATTTTTGGTGGGAAAATATCGAGATGCATTAGAAAGTCAACGACTTACCAAGTAAACTCACAAAGTGCCTTCTCCACATGCCTACACACAGGGATTAGTTTTGATTTGCTTTGCTGTTCCTACTTTCTTGTTCATGCATAGAGACTACACAAAATGTAATCCAGCCATTTTCCCTTTAAAGAGGCAAACTTCTGAGGGGAGAGAAAAAAAAAAAGAAGCTTAAGAACTGTTGAGACCACTGTTAAAACTGTTAAAACTGTTTCAGAATTTTATTTCCAAGTTATTGAGAATGGTAGGAAAAGAAAAAAATTACAAAACTATGTCCAAGTCGATTTGCTAATCTGTGATATATCTAATCTTTGTTTCTCTCTATGTCACCTAGTTATATAAACTAATACAGACAGATCTGACTTTCAGGTCATTTTCTGCTCAAATAAGACAAACCCCTTATTGGAAGCTAAACATTTTCACCACTCACTTATAAAAGAGTGGGGAGGAAGAAAAGTGGATTAATTGTAACAGTGAAGGAACACCAAATCTGAGTGCACAAAATCTGGATGCACAAATCTCCTGTGCATCCTGGCACAGGAGGTGCTTGAGCCTGACTGTGCCCCTTGATCTGGACAGCACAAGTGGGAATTACTAACCCTCTCAATCTCTGGATAATGTCCTCATAGTAAGGCACAAGTCATCTCCTGCATGTATGTTTCAGAAGTCTGCTTGAAAATTCTGAAACCTGAGGGGAAAGGTGCTGTGTATAGACTGGGCATGAGGGAAATTAGGTTTCTTCAGACTAGGATGGTTTTCAATGTTCTTCAACCTCCCTAGGAAGTCTGAAGTGCCAGAGTAAGAAACATCAAAATGAAGGATAATTGTATTTCTCATGATTTTGCACCCAGTTGTATTCTGTTTGTACATAGACAATGGAGCCTTCAGAGGCACCTCCAGGAAGAAACCCAGGATTCAAAAGTGTCTGCCTTGATCTTCCAGTCTCTTTCCAGAGGACATAGTCAGGTGCATCCATGAAGACTTTGACAACCACGGAGGAATACCTCTGAAAGGACAATATTTGCAAAACTATATGTGCCTTTCAGAAACCTTATACAGTCTCAGTTTCACTCAGCTTCTCAGCCTTGAGAAACAGCTCAGATATCCCTCAAGACTACACAGAAATATTAGTTATACAAACACCTGGCCAGATGCTTCTGTGAATGAAACTGGAGCGAAGGCAAAAAAAGAGAATAATTGAATTGCTTGTCTGCTAACAGGAAAGGAATGGCTACAAGCAGAAGAGGAGGCTGGATAGTGATAGCTTTATGTTTTCAAGAGAGAAACAAGAGAAGAACAAGCCTTCTGGCCTCTGAGCTTCTGAGTGTTTCCAAGGGTACAGCGATCTCACTTAGAGGAAAGCAGGTGAAATAAAGAGCCCACAGGACAGAGAACCAGTGAAAGAAAGTAATTTAATTTATTCAAAAATTCTGCAGATCTACCATTTCATCTTAAAACAAATCATTTTGAAATGCAAAAGGAGAAATCAGGGGGAAAAAAAAGGCATTTAAATTGAATTAAGCTACCAAAACAGTATGAGAAATGGCATAGGTCAGAAAACTCTGCAGGAGGAGTCTGACAAATGACCATGATGAACAGGAATTGAACTTTGTTGCTTGAGTCCAAATACATGATCCATCACAATCCTGCCTGTCATCCGGTAAGGTCAAGAGTCTTGTTAATTTTCCACCTCTCTTGGCTTCTAACAGGAGTTACTTAAGCCAATGCTGTTGTTTACCCAGGCACAAGTGATAACCATCAAAATATATTTATTTTGATAGGCTCATGTGTGTGGTATAGAAGCCTAATTTGCTGGAAGTGCAGCTGTATATAAAAGCTAATATTTAATAAAGTTCTCTTATCTACATATAAACTATTAATACTTTGTGTACTTCTAGGAAAGTGCAATCAAAAAATTAACAAAATGGGCTCTGGAACAAAAGTGCTCATAATGCAAAGAGGGAATAAGTTGTTGTAAGACATATTTTAAAAAATCTGAGCCTAAGTGTTCCAGCTGATTGCAATCTTGTATTAAAGAGCTTTACATGGTGTATTGGGTTTTTGTGCTAACTTTTTGTAGCAGGTGGGCTACAGAGGTGGATTCTGTGAGAAGCTTCCAGAAGCTTCCCCTGTGTCTAAGACAGACCCCTCACTGGCCAGGGTCAAATCCATTAGTGATGGTGGTAATGTCTCTGGAATAATGTACTTAAGAAGGAGGAAAAAACCTGTGCAGCAGCAATCACAGCCAGAGAATGGAGGAGTGAGTACACATGACAGCAAGAGCCCTGCAGACACCAAGGCCAGTAAGAAGGAGGGGCAGGAGGTGTTCCAGCTGCTGGAGCAGACATTCCCCTGCAGCCCCTGGTGCAGCCCACGGGGTTCCACAGCAGAGCAGAAACCCACCTGCAGCCCATGGAGGACCCCACTCTGGAGAAGGTAAATGCACCTGAGGGACACCGTGACCCTGTGGGAAAACTCTGCTGGAGCAGGTTCTTGGCAGGACCCCTGGAGAGAGGAGCCCACGCTGGAGCAGGTTTGCTGGCAGGATTTGTGACCCCACAGGAGACCCACTACAGAGCAGCCTGTTCCTGAAGGAAGGGATTTGCACTGTGGAAGGGATTCATAACTGCAGCATGTGGGAAGGGCTCACACTGGAGAAGTTCATGGATGACTGTCTCCTGTGGGAGGGACCCCACACTGGAGCAAGGGCAGAATGTGAGGAATCCTTCCCCTGAGGAGGGAAGAGCAGCAGAGACAGCATGTGATGAATTGCCTGTCCCGTTACAAGGTAGAGAAAATCATGACTGAAGCTGAACCTGGGAAGAAGTGAAGGGTGGTGTCAAGGTGTTTTACGATTTGGTTTGCACTTCTCATTATCTTCTGATTTGGCTGGAAATAAAACAAACTAATTTCTCCAAGTTTAGCCTGGTTTGCCCCTGACAGTAATCAGTGAGTGATCCTTCCCTGTCCTTATCTCAATCCACAAGCCTTTGGTTGTACCATGTCCAGCCAAGAAGCAGAGGGATAGAGTGGCTTTGGTGGGCACCTGGTGACCAGCCAGGTCCAACACATCACATACATGGCAAAATAATGTTAAAACAGACAACTTACTATTATTTTAGATAAGCAAATCAGCTGCTGGACAGCAGCAGGTAGCTCAGAGAACTGAATAGCAATGATATTTTAAATTTAGAAAATCATTTGTGTTCCAGAGGGTCTCAAAACACTTGTGGGGCATTTTGTTCATTGTGGAGCTCCAAGGAAACCTTATATACCCTTCATAATTAGCAACAAAGAAAACAGATCATAAGCAATTTCTGTGTGTTTTGTAAATATTGGCATGTTTAGTTCTAAATAGCTTTAGTTGCACAGCTGTAAATTTAGTAAACTCATCTTAATCATGAAATACATAATGAGTAAAACCACTTAATTAGTATATCTCCCTCAGAAATTATCTACCTAATGAGATGTAATTGCAGTGAATGCTGTTTAATCGGAACACAATTAGCATATATTTCATACTATGGTACTTACTCATTACCAAGGACATTCTGTGGTGGTTACCCAGGTGTTAAAATCACTGCAAAATTCTAACTTTCTACCAACTGACAACACAAGTCACCAAAAAAGACAGTTTATATAAATAGAATGTGATTTCTGTTCTTGCATTTCTATTCAATTACAGCATTTTCTGTCAGCTTTTTCCCTAATTCTAAAGTTGGAGGCTTAAAAATTGAATGCTAGGAAGTATTTGTAATTTCTTCCATTTGGGCAAACACTCTAAATTCCTACAGGCAATTACAGAATTTATTCACACAGTCAAAAACTGCACATGCAAAAGGAACACGGGTCCCAAGTCTTCACAGATGATTATTCTCAAAATATCTTATAACCATAAAAGCCACTTAATTAGGACTCCAGGATATCTAATTAGATTTCCCAATTACCAAAATAAAAATGTTCCCCAAACCAGCTGTAAATCTGAAGGAAAAAGAGAAAAAAAGATTGGCAGGCATGCTGCCTTATCCTCTCTCTGCCTGCAGCTGCTCTATGATGAGCTGACAGCTGAGCAGTGCCACTGTTCACTTAGAGGACTGTGACAGGAGACAAGGTGATGGGGTCACCAGTTCACCCAGTAAGGGGGCAGAGGCAAGCCAGGCAAACACAACCCTGAACTAACAGGGCACTCACTGACAGCTGGATGTGACAAGTTTTCTCATGAACTAGTAGTAGTTTAAAGACACACTGCCTCCAAAATGTGTTTTGAATTCACATTTACTCATTTACAGACAGAATCTTAGCCCATTTTTATGTTTTTACCAGCAGAATAAACATGCAAGAAACTGCACTGCAGGAACTGGTGAGATGAACCCAAACTCACCTACTCTCTCTGCTACACTACGTGGTGATCTCTAAATAGTTTTCCAAAAGCTAAATGGAGCTGTCAGCGCTCAAATGATCCTTATCTATTATCACAACATATGGCTGTGTCTGTGTCATGCAACCACTGCACTATAAGCAGTCATTGGGGCCTCTCAAGGCGAAATCCTCACTCACACTGTCATGGCATTGGAACTCCCTAGGTGTCTGGGACAGCAGTGCTCCAACCAGGTTGCTCTGAGAACCGCTGCGGTGCATATAGACAGACCACCACGACCCTTCGGTTCATTACTGAATAGTGAAAACAAGTAAGACAGCATGGAAAAACCTTGACATACAAAATCCAACTTACCAAGCTACATCTTTTGAAAGGGAGCATCAAGGGCCAAGGATGGCATATTGCCTGAATAGACCCTGAACAGGGCTATTTCATAACTGGAGCAGGCAGTACATCTGTGAGCACACAGAAACAGAGCCACCCACGATGCCCTAGTCCCAAAAAGTTCTTCTTTCACTGTTCAAAAGTAAGGACAATAGGTCTATGGGATGTCAGCATCATACCTTCAGTGCTCCTCAGACCACCCTATCCACTTCATGAACAAACACACGAAGTTCACACCTATGGCACATTCTCTTTGCAGTCTCACCTGGTGTTTGTCCATCTCCCTCATCCAAGGTCCACAGTCAGTACTACTGAGTATGCAGACAGGCACTCCCATGTGAGACGGCTTCTTGGGGCCAAGGGCTGGCTTGCACTGTACCTTCTAGATGAAAGCAGGCAGAAAGGGAGGAAAGGAGGCACAGGCTTGGCACTGCCCTTGCATAGAGAATGTCTCTCTCTCATCCATTTCATAATCACCACCATATGCCAGGAACAGGGCCAGATTTCCTAATTTAATTTGCGGCTGAAGCCGATGTGCCCCACCTTTGTCCAGGGATATCTTCAAAATACTCACACAGCAGTCAAGTGAGACTGCAATAACAAATATGCCTGTAGGAAGGAGACAAAAGTTCCCTTTATCTTGAGAATAATTTGGATAATGTTCTCTCCTGGATCAGGATGTTCTGAATGCACATGGTGATTGCTCACTGCATCTAGGACAGGCCTTGTCACAGAGGGAATTACGCACTTCACTCATAAAAGAGAAGCAACAATATACTTAATTGACATGAAATTGTGAGTTTGCAAAGTGCAATGGTAAATGCAACAGTGGTTTAATGGCAAGGCATACTCAACTACTTACTAAAAAGAAAATAGAGTGAGACAAAACTCTCTGAGAGAGCTCACAGGCTTATGTGTGAGAGAAGACCACACCAGTGGTTACTGCACCTATATTTAAACATTTTTAAAAGCCAGATCTCACATGACTTCAGCTCTAAACAAAGGAAAACTGAGGATTTAACTCATGATGTTAAAAGCACTCTTGTGCCCATTGTGATTTCTCTGTATTACCCAGGAAGAACAACTGCCTGGACAGATGGCCTTCAGATGATTGTTTTAGGGCCCAAACTGGACTACATACTAAGACAGGAGACACTCTTTTCTGCGCATTGTGATTTCTACATGATGGCAGGACTCTGGAATATCTTCTTTGCTCAAAATCCCTGCAAAGGAGAAAATAAAATTTAATTCTGTCATGCAAATTAAGAGCAAAATATTCTTCTGGTACAGGTCAGGATGTATCACTTTTATATGTGTTTTGCCTCTTGACAAAGAGGGAGCACTGGGGTAAGTTCCCACATCTCCCCACTCTTGCTACAAGATTCTGGTAAAACTGTGGCATAAATCAGCCTGGCCCACACAAATAGGCCAGAAGCAGGCAGTCTGGGTTGAAAGAAGTATTACACATACTTTGCCAAGGTCCCTGGGCATAGATACTGGAGTAACATTCAGGGTACAGGTATAAATAACGTACATTCCACTGAGATGGGCCTTTGGGATGACCTAACAGATCAGCATGAATGTAGATGATAAAGCTGCAAATCTAAAGATTTTCAGCATCCCTTAAGCCTTGAAGCCCATAACAACCACAACACCCAACAGACCTTACAGGTCCTTTATTTTCAGGCAATTTAATTACGTGTGTGAAGTAGATAGCTTTTACTAGCAGCTGATAATATTGAACAGATGAGAAGCATTATGTAAAAGTACATCAAAGCATAGAAGAGGCATAATAAAGAGGTAGTAAGCATGTATTTGAACGATTACCATTGTTCTCTGTCTTTTGTGCAGTTTTAAGTACCCACAGCAGTTACACAAAGTACTAATGGCTTTAGCTCTTTTGTATCGTGAAGTTCATGTCTCTGGGTGACATCCTCCACAGAATTACTTTGGGTATCCTTTCGGATTTGACTATGCCACAAAAAGACTATCAGAAACCTCAGACCAGAAAAAAATTCAGAAGTGTTTATATTTATGGACTAGCAGCTTTGCAAGAGTGCCTGGGAGCACTATTCCCAGAGAATGAAAGAAAAAAAAAATAGAAGGAAAATCGGGAGAAAGAGAACAAGTGAATTATACAACACTCATAATCTCATCCTACTGTGCTGACTGCTTGCTTATCAGCAGCAAGTTTGCAAAGCAAAGAAAGTGCACATTAAGAAAACCTTGCTCAAATAAGAACCTGATCTCAAGTTTCAATTATCACAGGCAAGAAAACAGACAGGTACTGGTATTAACAGAGTAAAAGGCACACACAGCCATTTTCAGTTTGGAGATACTTGCAGTCCACAGGATTGCAACAGGATTGGCAAAGTTCTACAACGAAGAAAACAACTCTCCACGGATTTAGTAGAAATCTCCCAATATAATTTGCTTTAATAAGACCGTAGCAGTGTATCTGAAGTAATATGTGTTCTATCCATGACTTTCCTGAAGAGAAAGTAACATAAACCACTTGAAGCAGGCAGAAATATTGAGGAACTTTGTGTTAAGTGCAGAAGATTTTGTTGGCTCCACAATGTGTAAGTAAAATCCTGAGCACAACACTGAGTTACCCTGCTGGTTTTCCATTCTTCTTAAAGGAATACTGATGCTTACGGAATTTCCAACCTTCTTAGCATTTGACATACATGATTGAATCTCCTGCCAGGAGGCAATGTGCTAGAACAAAAATATTAGAAAAGGTTACTCAATGAGTATCAGAAAACATTGATATTACATATTGCAAAATTCCAGAAATCCATTTAAAACTGTTTATCGTGAACTGAGGAAGATGTTCTGAGCTTTTAGGACTAGTTCATAAGATTTCATCCTTCAAAGCTATGATGTGTATTTGGGTTTCTAATGAAATTAAAAATATATAGAATTTTGCCTCATTTGAGTCTAAGACCTCAGGTGTGTGGATCTGATGTGATTTGGAGTACATTCCGTATTTAAATTCAATACAATTTAAATTCAATAAATTCCATGTTTAAGGCATAAGAAAGGCTTAGTAAAAGAAGACTGCAATATACTGTAGTCTTACTAAAATAGCGTGATAGACAAGCAGAATTTTTTTTTTTAAAAAAAGGGTCACTACACTTATGTCAAATTACCGTTTTCTCCTAAATATGTAGAAATATAGTTCTAGCTAGAAGCTTCCAAGCCCAAGAAATTGTGTAAGTCACGTCTACATCACATCAAGCATAGACAGTGAGCGAAAACTACACTGGCTTCAGAAGTCAATATAGGATAGCTGCTGTAGCACATTTTATTCCACAAGCTCCAAGAGCCGTTAGCTTGGACAAGTGCCATGGTAACACATTAATAGGATCAAGGTTTTATAATGCAAGACATATATGCTTCCAGGAACAAGGCACTGTACCCAAACAGTGCTGTGCTGCACTTTGTGATCCTCATGCACATTTGAAATCTTTATACCTTTATATACAACAAAGGAGTTTGTTCCTAGGGGAAAAAAAAACAAACAAACAAAAAAAAACAAACAAAAAAAAAACCCAACAAGGTAGGCTTCAGATGACAGTTCATTGGATTTTTTATTAGAAAATATTGTGTTGGAATAGATGGAACAGTGTTTCACAAAGCTGGAAATGTACATTACCCTGAGGAAAAGATGCCCTCATTTTCCAGCTCCATCCAAGATTTTGTTCTCTTGTGGGTTCGTAAAGAAACTGTTGCAAAGAAAAGATAAATCATTTTGGGAGATAAGATGCACTTAAAATTTAAAGTGAGCAGGAGGGGCAGTCCTGCTGAGCCATTTGAGTTCAAAGATAAAAGTCAATACTCAGCTAGGCTTTTTTCACAAAGCAGCACTGATCCCTCAGTATGCTCATTCTCAAAAAAAACTGGTAGCAGCAAGGAACTCAGTTTCCAACAGAAATGGAAGCAATATCAAGCAGAGGGAGTTCTAATAAGGTCCACGAATTTCAGAATTTTTGTTAGAGATGCATTAGCAGATGGAGGCTTACTCAGAAGGTGTATGAAGGAACATTCTCTTGTGCCTTCTGTGGTGTATCTGTGGTAAGTAAGACACTGATATAAGTGTAATTTGTTCTTTATGGCTCTATAGCTTGCTGTCTTTACAGCTCAAGAAAAGTAAATCAGGGTTACATATGTATGTGCATATACATATGTACGTACACATCTATATTTATAATCTGATGTATCTACACACATACATATATAAAAAGATTTAATATATGAATGCAGTCCTGAAGATAGAAAATTTCATGCCCTGTAGGCATGGACACAGAATGTAA
>VWYP01001990.1:0-13302 GCA_013400435.1 Pycnonotus jocosus | reverse complement strand
AAGGACAACGAGTACAACTCTCAAGCCCAAAAACATAACAGTGGAGTTAAGAGAGAAAACAAGAAGGATGAGACCTCACAACCTGAAACTGTAATTGGAAAGTTATACCCTAATATGCAAATGGACCAAAACTTGTTAAAGTGTAAGACCTCGTGACCGGTTGTCCATTTTTGTGAACATTTTAAGTCCATCTTGGGTGTAGCCCTGGTCAGGCTCTTGTCCTGCCCAAGGTGTACCCTTAAAGGACTTTCAATAAATATCTACTTTATTCTTTAACTCTGTCCAGTCTCTGTTTCAAGTTCTCTGTTTCTTCCCAAGGCATCACTATTTTTGCTGTTTATCTTACTGGATCTTTTAAACTTTTTTTAGATTTTTATGTACAATATGTGTAAAACAAATTGAGAAAATTGTTACTGTGTTAAGAATGGAGATGAGGATTTAATAATTGTATCAAAATATTTTGTGCAGTCAGTTTCACCTGTCTTCCCAGTCAATAAGTGTCTTGGTGATGGTTCAGGACAAGGAATTGAGCCAAATGAAAAGATTTTCCTTTTCTTAGACACCACTGCCTTTCATATTTTAGGGGGTTTTATCAAAACCAAAAAAACCAGATATTGAAAAAAAAAGGACAAAATTTTCAGATAGCATTACATTAGCAGCCCAAAGTCCTATTGAAACTTATTTGTGTGAATTTTGTCTGATTGCTGGGCATATCCACCTCTGCCACTTAATCCTGGAACCTCATCTTTCTTTTTCTGAGATTGTTCCTTATACCAGCATAAAACATACCTTAGTATAGCATAGCATATAACAGAACATAACCTCTTCTCCAACATAACTTCTTATCCAGGGATTTGCTAGAAGGTGCTATGCCTTCATCAGAGCAGTGACACTTTGATAAAGCACTAGGGCAATATATCATCAAGGAGCTGCATAGGGTGATGTATTAGTGTAATACATCAAAATGCCACTGCTCTTGAGAGGTTTGATCCTGCTTCTGTTGAAGTCTGCAGATTATTAGCACTGAGTAAAATGAAAAGAAGGATCAGGACCATAAGCATACAAAATGATTTTTGTATTCTTATCTTTCCATCTTTTCAAAATATTTTGAACTACCACATTTAGTATCTTAATTTAGCATTTTAATCAAGGATTTTATTATATGATTTAAGAAAGACATAGTAGACTATGAAATCTGTATTTACCCCTCCATAATCACTGCAGATTTATAGGATAATAAAAAGAGAGGATTTTGAGTTTGTATGACTTGCACTGTGAGATTCAGAGTTTGTTGCAGTGGAAGTAAAACTGGGTTTTAAAAGTGGAAGTCATGGGTTAACACGCCTTAGTTTTTAGTTAAAGAGGGAAACAGTTCCCTGTAAGGACATGTTAATTTCCTGTGGAAAGGACAGGGGCCTATCAGAGGCCATATTTAGATACTGACATATTGTTTAACCACTGAGGAAGCTGGATGAGACCTTGTGAATACACATATAAAGCTGAGACCACGTCTGAGCCACCCCTTTCCCTTCCGGCTGGAGGAGCAGTGACCAGCCGGCCCCTGCAGCCACTCTGTGGATGGGCTCAGGCTGGCCCGGCCCCGCCGCTCCTCCCTGTTGCAGGGGAGCAGCCCTGGCCTGGTGACTCTGGGCCCCATCAGCCGTTCAAGAGGGAAGGGGAGGCTGCAGCTACTAGTATCTAGCTGGCTTGAAGCTGACCCCGCCACCAGCCAGGCTGAGGGAGATGTCCACCGGGCCCCTGATAACAGCTACACACCCGGCCCAGCCCAGCCCGGCCAGATTGTCACTGAGAGGTGGGGAGGAGGCATCCGCCAGCCTGGCTACTGCAATCCTGGCTGCTTTCCCGAGCCTCCCCATCAGCATGACCTTGAAATCCTAGCAGCCACTGCCCAGCAGAGATCACACGATCATCTGCAAGCCTGAGTGAGTATTAACTTTTTCCCTGGCAGAGGAAATTTTTTAAACTAATCCTCCATTTGAGTAAGAGGAAAAGCACAGAGTGAAATGTAGAGAAGACACGGCATGAGACAGAAGCCAGTAAAGAGAGAGTAAAAGACTAGCTGGGAGAAAGGATTGAAGAGCTGCCTAGTCTGAGGCTGAAAGTTTTTTATGAGCCATGTTAATGAACTGTAATATGCTAGAACATTCCTTTAAACTATGGACAATGTGGATTGGGGAGATGGATTGAAGCAAAGGTATTTGTGATGGACTAAGTGAATATTGATCTTATGAGAAGCTGTGTTCTCATGGGAAGTTTGAACAGAGAGAGATTGGATGAAGGTGAAGATTCTGCCCCTAGAGAAAGAGAAAAGATATTTTTGTTCCATGAGATTGAGAAAATCCTTTGGCTTTGCAGTTGTTGTATCTTTAAAAATGACATCCTAAGGTGTCCATGACCCATATGCAGCTTGGGAAAACTCCTAATGGGAGGGTTTTCACAGACTGCAGAATTTCCCCCAGACAGCTGCAGATTCATGACATGGATGCCACCAGAGAACTTGTTTTCTTGTGGCACCCATGGAAGTTCTAAGAGAGACTCCTCTCTCTAACAACTGATGAAAGATTATTTTTAAATGGTGAAACTGACTAAAAATCACAAGTTTTGTCTCTTTATGTTGTTAGTGGGAAAGTGAATAGTTTGTGCAGAGAAGTCTTTTTGGAAGTTTCAGATTCTCGTTTTCTTTGTATTTAGTAATATATCTGTCCTTATACCCTTCAAGTCTGAGCCTGCTTTGCTTTTCTCCTAATCCTATCTCACAGCAGAAAAGACACTCAAACCACCACAATTGGTGCATTGGCTGGGAAAACAAAATTGGTGGACATGAAACCACTACATGAATTGGTGTTTCTGCCCCATTAGAACGAAAACCATTACAACTGTCAATGTAAAAAGTATTTGTTGGAACTGCCGTAACAATCTGAGACTATAACAACAGCAATAATATCCTAGGCCAAAAATCACATATATCAGCAATATCTTGCCCCTGACAATGCCTAAATACCCCAAAGGATAGGATATTCAAACATGTCTTTAATATATGCTGTTGAAAGTGCTTGTCATAGTTTTTTGTCTGAACAGAACTTGAAAAGAATGTTTCCAAAGTCGTGATGGAGTTTGGTTTTTTTTTTCACAAATCAGTCACTATTGGAATATGTTTTTTATGTAACAGAGAAAATAGCAAATGGTAATGTCATATTTAAATACATTGATAAATTGTGAACACTCTGAATGCTTCCATTTATGTTACTCTTGGTCAGCATGCTTTGATTAAAATGTGTACCACAAAAAATAAAGTTAAATAATATATGCTTGGAATTTAAAGTAAGAATTTCTAAACACTACAGAATAGCAATGACTACTGTTGACTTTTTCCCCCTGGATGTTTCTCATGCTAGCCACATAAAACTCTTAAGACTTCTGAGGTTCTTTATTGACCCTTCAGTATCATCTGCTTAACAATTCATCCAATCTCTCCTAAAGAGACCTCCAAGAATTCAAGTCACTTTTGTTTTCTTAAATAGATCAATAAAAAATACTATGTTGTCTTTTAAGTAACTATAACACAGTCTGAAATTCTCATACAAAGAA
This sequence comes from Pycnonotus jocosus, assembly GCA_013400435.1. Lineage (NCBI taxonomy): Eukaryota > Metazoa > Chordata > Aves > Passeriformes > Pycnonotidae > Pycnonotus > Pycnonotus jocosus. The sequence goes on along the minus strand of VWYP01001990.1, from coordinate 9,693 downwards.
GAGAAAAACAGCTGAAGGTCCTAAATGTCTTAATTCCTACATGTAGAAATGATTTGTTTATCTAAAGAATTTAGCTCTACCTCAGCTGATCCAATAAGCACATCAAGGTGACAATCCAAGATGTCAGTACCATCCTATTGTTTGGGTTCCTGAAGGTTCTAAAACACCTCACAAACAGTTTAAAAATATGTGATTCATAAAGCTTCTGTAATGTCAGACTCAGAACAGTCTATATTTAGACAGTATGTGTGATATTGTGAATATATTCAAATTCTTCAATAAGCATTAAATCTGAAAACTATATATGTAATCTTATCAGAAGACTCTACATGAATAACATTGCTCTGCAATTGAGTTCTGAGCTAGTCTGAACTGTTTCCTGACTTTCAAGAGAGTTTTGTTTGCTTGTTTGTTTTGACAAATAACTTCCAAATCTGTTTTTAGATTAAAAGAATAACAAGAACTAAAATGCAATATAATACTGTTTACACAAGAACACACAACAAGTTACTAACCTAAACAAAATCATTAGCAACAAAAAAAATCAATGAAAATTTACCTCGCATTTGTAGTTGATTGGTAATGAACAATTTAGCTTCATAACTACAATGTACAAATAATCTATTTGATTTACTATTCAATTTAAATGATGAAGCTAGGCATAAAATCTTGTTTGGAATATTGATGTTAGAATAAATTAAGTGTAAGGTGAGGTAAAAAGACTGGCAAAATTTCTTCCTGTTTCTAAAAGCATTGTTAGTCTCTGATAGTACTTCTAGATTTGCAAAACCAAATCAAATATATGCATAAACATTATTTCAGGGTGTTTGCACAATATAGTAGATTGCTATGGTATACCCCTTGAGATAACAAAAATGGCAAACTGACAAAACAGAGACAATAAGATTAACATGATACATAAAAATTCTTCTTCTGGAAAGCTATAGAAGGGCCTGGGCAACTCTTCAAACCCAGAATACCATTTCAGTAGTATTCACCATTAGGAAATACTGACCAATGATTCAATAACACAGAAGGGAAAATGGTCATTAATCTAAAACTAATTGATTTTGTTTTCAGATTCTCATTTGACAAGCATAAGTATAAGAAGTTGAGATCTTTTGAGAGATGAAAAAATTCACTTTCAGGTGTATGAGGTTTTGGTATTTAAGCATACTGACTTTCTAAAATTACATAATGTACCTTTATATCGAGGTGATATTGCAACTGAAATGAGACCACAGTTCATTGATTTTAGTATAAACCTGAATTACAAAACCTGATGATTCTAAAAGTAGAAAGAGTTAGTAAGTTAGCCTGTTTGATTCTGCATAATCACATGCTTGGTATTACTCATCTTTTGGGAAGTGTTGTTTCCACCACAGAAGTCAGTAGTAGAAATAGCATTTAGAGGGGCCTACAACATGTTGACATTTCTTCTGGAAACAAACTCTATATAAAATGTCTCTAGCTATAAAAATATTCTGCCTGTGAGAGTAAGTGCATGGATATATTTCCATCTCCACAGTCCTTTTGATAGGACCACTTTCCCCTGATGTGAAAAATTACAGTACTCAGAAAATTTGTAAGTATTTTAAGAATTCCTCTGGAGTGAAGGATTTTGAATCAGGCATCAGACATTGTGGTTTGGAAGCACATTCTTCCTGATGATTTTTGAGGCTAACAAAGTAAATAATATACTCTGTGAAATTATTGCAGGTACTCTTCCTTTTATTGCATGATGAGAAACTAAAAATCCAGACTAAATCAGGAGATATTCATTAACTTGCACAATAAGCTAAATTGACTACTTAAAGCTTTCACCTCTGCTGTCATTTCAAATGGTATCAGAATGAACTTAATTTCAAGAGCAAAGATGCATATAATGAAGGATTTCCTTCTTTTAGAGGTGATCATTAGTAACAATGTAGGGAGCTTCATCTCATTTAACATTCTCCTATTTATAATTATGCCTGTGTATATCTTTGGAGCTATGATGCAGTTAGTTTTCATTGTGTCAGTTGTAATGATTCAAAATTGTTAGGTTTTTGACTTAGTCAGTAATGCATCACCCATTCAAATTTTTGGGAATAGTTGTGCTCAAATACATAAGGTAATCCAAGCCCAAGCTACCTGTACCATAATGCCCAGAATCCTAAATCTATAGTTATGCATGTTTTCATGTTCATCTGTTTTTACCAGTTAAGTAATTGATAGAGGAATTATTATTGTTATAAAAGTGTGATCTCAGGACTATAGATGAGTTATTATGACTTATATGTGAGTTATAGCCCCAAACTATCATTCCAATCTGAGATGGTGAAATTTAGTAGTCTAAATAATACTCAAAGGCTTTTTAACTGAGGAAGATAAACGTCATAAATTATTTGCACACAGAAATAAATAAAAAACAGTACTTCAGTAATTTATCCAACTTCAACAAGATAAATGGAGTCTCTATCATACATTGACACATGTTGCCTCTGAAGAGCCTGTTAACTGTTATTCTTTGAATGACATAAGCTAATTGATCTGATGAGGAAAGCAGATCCCTGGAATCATAGCTCAAATTCCATCACAGTCAGTATATATACTCTGAAAGTTCTATTTCTCTAACAGTGACCTGTTTGATACTGGAGTGCTATTGTGTCTCTCTTTCAAAAATCTGTTAACTTTGGTTCATGAGAGGCTATGAATCTGAAGAGGGGTCCTAATAAAAAGGGGAAAAGGTAGTTTTTAATATCCTTGTGGGTTTCAGCATGAAACTTCTTAAAACATCTTAATGGAGGAAAACAAGATCTTATACATTAGGTGCGCATGTCCAGGTGCACGTTTATGATGTGCATGGGTGTTGACATGCCTGTTATTTTGAATAGACTGAAATTTACATACATATTGCACATATATGAGCAATTTTAGTAAGCTAAAATTGATTGATTTTTTCTAAGAATATTTTTTGTATGCAGAGTGTTATATCTTCTTATACCTAAGGGAGACTTTTTTCACAAAACACGTTAAAGAAACTAATTTTTCCCTGTCTTTAAGGGAAAGATCTGATTCTTCAAATTAGTAATTTTTAACACAATGACTTTAACATTATGAGTGAATACAGGCTGCAGGAAGAGTGGCTGGAAAGTGATCCAGCGGAAAAGGACCTGGGGGTGCTGGTTGACAGCTGTCTGAACATGAGCCAGAGTGTGCCCAGGTGGCCAAGAAGGTCAGTGGAATCCTGGCCTGTGTCAACAACAGTGTGGCCAGCAGGAGCAGGGCAGTGCTTCTTTCCCTGTACACAGCACTGGTGGCACCACACCACAAATTCTGTGTCCAGTTCCGAGCCCCTCATCAGGAAGGACATTGTGGGGCTGGAATGGATCCAGAGAAGGGCAACACAGCTGGCAAAGGATCTGGAGCACAGGTCTTATGAGGAGCAGCTGAGGGAGCTGGGGGTGCTTAGCCTGGAGGAAGGGAGGCTCAGGGGAGACCTTATTACTCTCTACAAATATTTGAAAGGTGGCTGTAGCCAGGTGGGGATTAGTCTTTCCTCACAGGTAACAAGTGACAGGAAGACAGACAGGGTGATTAAACATTGGAATAGACTTTCCAGGGAGGTGGTGGAGTCATTATCCCTGGAGGTGTTAAAGGAAAGACTGGACATAGCACTTAGTGCCATGGTCTAGTTGACGTAGTAGTGTTTGGTCTTTTCCAACCTAATTGGTTCTATGATTCTGTAAATAGAGAATGGCTGTAAGAAATTTACTTATTTAGATATTGCTGTAGAAAAGATCAGTAAAACAAAATCTGAAAAGTAGAAGCTTACAAAGTGAGAAACATTTTAGAATAAAATATAAATATTTTCTCAACTGCAACAGTATAAATCCCAGAAGACAGCCGCAAAGATAGAATAGGAGATACAGTTTAATTCCTCTTAAAAATAATAGTCCGGTAATACAAAGATCCCAGAAGACAGTGCTCTGTAAGGATTAAAATATGCATGTCACATCTGGTGACACTTGGAGAACTCTATTACTCTATGTCTTTGTGAAATATCTATTAATAAAAAAACAACAAAACCCCACAACATTAAATACTGTGCATCTGTTAAGCAATGCCAGCAAAATTATTCCTAAGAGTGATACAATGTGGACTCAAAGCACACATCAGCAACCAACTGGCAGAATAACAAGTGGGGGTTTATGCCAAGGAAATTCGAGCAGATGTTTACTCTGTGACAACTAACTGAGAAATTGAGCATAAAGATAAGGGAATTACATAATGTTTTTATTGATTTTTTAGAATGCACTTGGTAGAGTGCGGCAAAGGGATTATTTTGCATCTTGGAGTATTAGTCCTACAAATCTAATAGCAATTACCACTGACTGTATTAGAATACGTAAAGCACAAAGAAAATGAATAACAGAAAATTTATTGTTTTCTCCTCAGATGTTTGTTTTCATCTTATTTACTCAACCATATTTTGGGTGCATCTAGGTAGATATCTTAAATAAAATTGCCAGGTTTGATCTCTGCTTTGTAGTCTGTAATACCACAGTGGCTCATGATCTCAGAGCCATGTCATCAAATCTTGAAGAGAGCTTAAGGTTTAGATTTCAGATTAGGAAAAGGTCAGGAAATACTGTCTGGACAAAATGAAGCTAGGTAGAGAAAACAGTAAATTTGAAATAGGAACATATTAGATGCTTCAAGTTAAAATGACTACATCTAATAATGGTGTAAGAAAACAAGAGCCTTGATTTAATTTACCCAGCAGTAGGGAAAAAAAAATAGGGAGTCTGTAAGATATATCAAACCCACAACCTATCATGTAATAAAAAATTATGCTTGTCATGTGTTAGACCTTTGTATATCAATCCTAGAGAGAAGACATTTCAGTAGACTAAAAGCTAGATACAAAATGCATGTTTTGGGGCATTAAACCCTATAGCACCTAAAGTCCTTGTGCCTGAACCTATTAGGATGAGTAAAATTCACTTCTTTGTACACTTAATAGAGATTTAGAAAACAAACATTGTATTGGTTTTTACAGTTCTTTGTATTCAAGAAATTAGTGTGAGCCAGTATTGCAGAAAAAGATGAACATTTTATTCTACTGTGAGGATACATGCAGCTTGGAATACCACTGTGTGCATATTTTGCATATTATAAGAGTGTAGTTGGGGTTGTAGATACAGGTTTCTAATGATGCAGCTTTTCAGCTCCTTTAGTGTCCTCAAGCATCATCCATCACTGTTCATGACTGCCTCCCAGGCTCAAACAGTGGAATTTATGCTTAATTAAATACAGGTTCACTAAAATGGAGTCAGAGAGACATGTGAAATTCTCTTATTTTTGAATTTTAACAGATATTTGGCTAACAAAACACAGTCTATTACAATAAGTATAAGCTAAATGCAAGAGAACAGGTGCAGCAAAGTGAGGTAAGTCTATAATCCAAACTGTTACAGTCTGCTGAAAATAGGACTTTATTTTCTAAATGCACACATCCAAAATGAAAAGCACTGCTTAAGGAATTAAATAATATTTTATCTGAAAAAAAGAAAAAGAAAGAAGCAAAAAGATCTGAAACTTGTGACAAAATAAAATGAGGACGAATTTAGGAGAAAAAAATCCACAGACAAAAATAGAGAAATGGCCAGAACTGGGAAGTATATTGGGAATCAGAAAAGAACTAACAAAGAAAGGGGAAATAGACTAACCAGCAACAAATCCTGTGCAGCGGTTTTTAGTTCCAAAGATGGGGGTAGGGAGTGGACAGGGAGGAAAAGAAGAATGAAATATACAAGATACAGTTTCTAAACAATTAAGATGTAGACTCTAAAGTAAACAAATTATTGGTTCACTCTTCAGCAAGAATCTTGTTAGCTGATTGGAATGCATGATCCTTCTGGGTCCCTTCCAGCTCAGAATATTCAGTGGATCTGTAAATCTGTGACTCAGTATAATTCCATATGACACCAATAGTACACATGGAAGAAGAAAAGCATCATCTGAACAAGCTTTGACTCAAAGAATAATTACAAGAGCTAGGAGTCTGAAGATAAAATGAAAGCATACACACTGTAAGAAGGATGTGCTTACTGTAGGATTCATTCCTCTTGAGAGGGGCATAAGTATTTAAACTGAGGGGTGGGAAGAAAAGTGTGCATTAAGTGAAAGTGCATATATTTAGGATATGATCGGGAAAATTACCTAAACTAAAACTAAACTAAGTTAAACCAAATTTTTGCATTTTGAGTGTTTACAGGTTACCAGCCTCTGAAGGCATGTCTGGAAATATTACTGGTTTTCAGGAAGAAGCTAGAATGTTTTTAAAAAAAGACCATCTGGTTGTAGCCTAAAGCAGTAGTAAAAGGCTCTTTGTTACTTTTCTTCCTAATGCTATATCCCTAAGGTGAGAACTGTCATTAGAGAAACCACCTCATTTTTATAAGCAGAAATATTTCCTTTGTGCAGAGGCAAAGTTGCTATTAGTATTTAGACTTTTTAATGATACTGTATATTGCTTGTATTTACATATAATGCAAATGACATTTTCAGGCAATATTTACTAACAGAAAATTGTCTGAAACAGAAGTCAGAATTTCTTAATTGTGTTCTTGACTTGTAGCCTTTTACTGCAAGTTTGTAATCTGTGAAGTGAATGTAACAATGCCTTCAGTGTAACGCCTATGTACATTCGTCTTCCATTTGAGATTAGAGTGATATTATTAATCTTCTTTTTGCATTTATTTAACTTACTTTGTTTTTCAGTTCAGGTGTAACAAGACAATATACAGTAATTGCAAAAAGAAAGGAAGAGAACTCAAGATATTGTAAATTTCAGTTAAACAGATTCATCTTGAAGAATTCAACAGAAAGAAACTTATGGCTGTGTGATTAATGGAACAGTAAAGCAAGTTATAACAATGTATTTATAGTTTTACAATTATTGGAAAGCTGAATTATTTCTTGGGGTTGAAAAGGAAAGAGTTATTGAGATAATGTGACCCAATCTCTTGCAATTATTATATATTTATTTCTTTATTTACATCAAATGTAGAGAATTTTAAAAGATATAAACTGATCCAAAAAGCATAGAGTATGAAAAACAATTTTAACAAATTATGAATTTAGTTCCTTTTTCTACTTTAAATAGAGACACTATGTCTATATTGAAATAACAATGAATTTTGCTGTTTTCTTTTTAATTTTCTGTTTCTTATAAACTAACTTCATTTACCAGCAATTAAATAAAGAAAATTAAGGAAAATGCAAAGAGTAATGATTTTCCACAATAGAAATTGGTGTAATGTTGTATAAGAACCTAGAACCTAGAATCAAAAATACCTTGCATGACAAAGCACCAAAAAACAAATACTGTTGTTACCAGGTAATTGTTTTTGTTACTGGGAAAAAAGGGAGGAAAAGCAAATATATACCCACACAAATTCCACCAAGAGAGAACATTTTTAGTGTAAATTTCTCATACAGAAGTCCTGTTTCTAATCAATGTGAAAAATTTTCATGGACTTCGAAGATTCTTCATCCTGTTTTTAAGTAAGGATTAAACCTATTCTTGAGACATCTGACCAAAATATTGCAATCTCCAGAGAAAGCAATTGTTCATACATATTTCTGACTAGGAAGACCAAGAAAGAGAGTATGAATGTTTTGAATAACTCAATTGGAATACAAGTCTGTTATTTTTTATCTTTTTTTCCAGGAAGTTGTTACCTTTCTATCTATCATTGCTGAGTAATGAACAGTATAGTTAAACTGATGGTTTAGAAAATAACTAAACAAAAGATTGTGTTTGCCTCACTTTATGATTCTTTTGTGGAAGCCATAAAAACTGTACCACTGATGTAAGGAAAATTTATGTTCAGATCTGTGCCAAACGTTGTGAATGGTAACTACAGTGTATGTAATACCAAATATTAAGGATAAAAGACAGACAATAATTGAATAATTGGCAACTGTGGAATCTTTCAATACAGACAGTATGTGGCAGAATTAAATATAATTTCCTCAAATAGCAATAATATACTCTTTCCTGCCATTTTGGGTGTAAGCAGAGCACTCTGATATCTCTGTCTGTTTCAACACACTGCTGAAGAAGGGTAGTCATGTCATGACAGGGGATGTCACAAATCTGTCAGTAGCAAAGACACTACCTTCAAAGAAAGCTGTTTATCTATCTTGCACCTCATAAAAAATTTATGTCATCAGTAGATAAACATGATCTTAATACAAACACAAATAGAAATATAAAAATAAAAATTAAAAGAAAAGGATAATTCAGTTGTAATCAATTCTTGCTTATTTATGTACAAATGTTTTTTAATTTAACACTTTCATATAGTCTAGAGTTTTAACATTCTCAACAATAATGTCTTATTATCAGGGGATATGCTTATATGATCTCAGCAGCTTTTTTCTTTTTTTTTTTTTTTAATTTTGCAAGAAATTTCTAATGAGAATAGAAACTATGATTACTGCAATCTAAAATTCCAAACACCAGTGAAATAATGTATGGTAAGATTTATTTGAATAGAGAGTAAAATGGGTTGTCTAAGAAAATACAAATTGATTTAATATTCCCTTTAGGCAAATATATTCCTGGAGGAAAAGGTTGAAAAGGAATGATTTTGGTACCTAAGAACTTAATCAATGTTGAAAATGGCAACTTTTGATCAATTTGAAAAATTGCAGAGGTACCCAGTAGTATAAAAGAGATTCTGCATGACAAATGATTTGTCATTTAAACTATTTATTAATGCTGTACCTGTTAGTAGAACAAATCTCTTTGGTGATATTTTCTGAACTTGGTAAGGTGATGCAATATTTTTTTAGGGCACATCAGTTTAACTAATTTTTGATGTAGTATTTCTACAGTATAAGATAAGTTAATACTTGGTCACTTGTTTTCAGAATTACCTTTTGATTGAAACACTGCAATATGGCTCAAATTTTCCACAAAGAAATTATATTGAAGAATTATTGAACACATATATTTGCATTCATTTTCATTATTGCTATTAAGACCAACAGTCTTGTAATTATGCGGATAACAGAGACTCTCAAATACTTCAGTACTTTATCTGTATTTATATTATCTTGGGGGTCTTGGTTCAAGGAAATCTGAAAATTTTAATAAAGGAGTCATCCATACTCCTGTGATATGAAATCTTTCTAATCAAGTTGTGATACTGAAAAGCTATTGTGTAAGAACACAATGATCAAGAAGTTTCATGGGCTTGTTTCACAATTAGTTTAATTAAATTTTTTTGTTAAGCACTCTAGTTCTTAACTATGACTTCGATTTAAGTTCAGATTTTTTAAGGTGAATTTTTCTATATGTACAGAGGAATTGTAACCTATGTTTTAATTATCTGTCAGGCACGTTATTTTCATTTGGATCTATGCATTCTTTGGGTTTCCTAGTGCTTATTTCAAAGGTGATTTCAGTCATTATATCCTACCTTATGTTCATTTGGTACTAACGGTAATTATTTCCCCCTGCACGAAATACAAACACATAAGGCCTTTTGTCTTCATGTAAATCTAGTTCTATCACTAAACTTCTAGATTCTGTAAAATAAACATAATCTGAAATCAATCTTGTCTGCATCTCCTGTTAAGCTTTATTTTTAAACATGCAACTTATGAAAAATATTGTTGAATTTTTTTTTTTTT